>PNEQ01111787.1:11509-81232 GCA_003012365.1 Medauroidea extradentata
TTACATTGAACACCACAAGCTTTTGTATTCCCCCCCCCCCCCAAGAAATATAATTTTATAGATGCCTAAGTTCAAATGAGTAGAGAAAATTAGGTTTCTAATGTTTATTCAACAGTATTAAAGAAATTAAGAAATAGGAAATGCAAAAGAAAAAAATCTATTGATTACGTGGATAAATTATTCATGTTTGTCTATTAAAATCAATGCACTAAATACAATGTCACGTGTGCAGTGAGAAATACGAGTAAATACTGCAACACCAATATAGCTCGTCTCAGAAGATAACAGCTTCTGCCAGCTTACCTGAAGATGGCAACAGCAATGCTTGCCGAAACATCGGAACCAACTTCGGCCTCGACGCAGCTGAAACCCTGAAGCTAAGCTCATTCATATTTACTACACACCAGTATATATCTTACATGTATGTAACGTTACTTTCGAAACAGCAGTTTTCAATGATTATTTAATATAGTTTCAAATGTACGCCGTCTGTTTAGTCTTTTGCGGACTCGAGGACAATTATATTTGGAAGGAATTTTGTGAGTTTAACTCTTGAAAAATTACTTTCGATGTGTAGATTTTTCCAAATAATCTGCAACGTTGAACTTAAGTTAATTAATAAAAATGTTTTTCCAAAACTGTTCACACGTGTTACAAACTGCATCATCCAATAATAGTAGGAGAAAGATACTGCAGTTTATTGGAGACTTAGTTGACTTTAAGTATGTTAGCGATTTCCCAGTGTGTGTACGTAACTAGAGGAGAAGTCTGACTACGTGAGTACGTATGTTCTACCGGAGAGACAGAAAGGTAAACAAACTACAGTTGGTTTGTTACACCTCCACAGACAACTGACAGTCGCTGAACACACTAACAAGCTCGGAAACACGTCTAGAACTTTCCCTCTCACCCGCCAGCTATGGGTCGGCTCGGTGTCAACCCGTACTCACTCGGCATTATTGTGGCTAGTGTGTGAGAGGAGGGGCATATTCACGAGCCAATGAACACGTGCGAAACTTTCCACGCCGCAACGAGCAGCGAATATGAGTTTTGTGTAGCGGTCAATAATTTCCCCGTCCCCGACGGTAGACAAATGCTACGTTGTACGCGTCGTTCCTGGGAGAATAAGTTCATTTTATCCCAACATGGCTTCAACAGCGTGGCAGTACAATCGATTCTCGCGGCAAAGATCGACTGATGCTGTAATTTTATCCTCAGAACGGGAAAGTAGTGAGCCTAGTTGCTGGGTGCTTTAGGAACAGCTACACCGCAAACATACAGAAACTTGCACACGTGACCTTCCTGTAAAGAACGTTATATCTTTTAACCTTATTTCTTCAGTACTGGATGCACACTTATGTACCACTCACACATACAACCTAGAGCATGAGTTTGCTTTGTACTCTGAAAATATAAGTTAGACCTGCACTTCTGTAACATCTTTTATACCGTGAAAGAAAAGTTTATATAGATTCATTAGATTTTATGTACAAGAAACCTTAAATTATTTAAAATTTAATTGAGTACCCATTCAAAATTAGTGAAGATATTTACGAAAAAAGATACTAAAATAAATGGAAATATTACCGTCACATTACAAAAACCTCGACTAACGCAGCGTAAATTTTCCCACATTATTGAAGTTTGACAACCAAGCACAAATATTGGTGCTCTACACTAATAACATCAACAACAATAAGTTATAAATAAATTTTCTGATGTTGTCAATTCTAAATTCGCAATTACTGAACCATTAATTAATTTTTTTAACTTACACAGAAGCAAATAACAATCTTTAGCCATTTTAAACAAATATATAAACTAATTTTTTGTGGTTTTCTCTCACATTTTTTTTAAAATTTGCAACTAAATTAAAACTCATTTCACTGGTTAGAATTTCGAAAGGACAACAATTATGTAACGGAATACACTCTGTAACACCAATTTTATATTTTGTCTTTCCAGTGCTGTAACAAACAAGGTTTTATATTATTTATTTACCTTTCCAAATTTTAAAGATTTCCTTTTAATAGAAATTACGAATGAAATTAAATTTTTTTAGCACTTTACATTGTTGAAGGAGAATTTTTTTTAACTTTGTTGTGCGTGGAGGATACTTCCACGTTAAGTTAGCGTAACCAGTGTTTAGCGAGCTGCAATAACTGCTTATTCTAATATACCAATGCACATTTACTGTAGTTAATATTAAGATTTACGTTTATTTAGGTTACCGATTAATTAGCAGATTATGTTCAGCTGAAAGATTTGTTAAAAATCTGAAATTCATTGCTTGAAATCAATGATTTGGTCTTGTGTGAAGTACTTAAATCTAGGGATTTATTTCGGATTACCAAACATGCTGACGATGTCTAAATAATTAGTAGGCCTAAACACATGTTTTTTATTTTTTTTTCCACAGTTAAAATATTAAATCAACTACTTTTTGATTTGTGGGTAAGCAAACCCAATTTACCTTCACATTTTACCGTTTCATCTAGTCACAAACATTAGTTTCGTTAAATGTGAATGTTTGCATTAAGTGAACACTATAACGAGTCAACTAGTTCACTTCTTCTGGCGGCAGATATTAAATGATACTATAATATCGTGCACTTTGTTAGGTGTTCTGCCAGATTGTTTGCACTATCGGAGCCTTTATGTGAAATCAATGCTAAAATAAACACGAAAAAAAAACATAAATATAAATTTAAAAAAATATATATTATGCTTAATGTATCTTACCTATTCCAATAGAAATGATTTTAAAAAAATCGCTGTACTTTAAGTAAAATATACATGCTTGAAATACGTTCTTGATATTCAGTTTTTTAAAAAAGCTAGCTATTCTCCAGGCATGGTTAATTCTGTCATATATTTTCCATGTTAAATACATTTTTTTTAAAAATATTTCACTCTGAAATAGATCCCTTGAGAAGTTACTAACTTATGCGTGTTCAAGCCTGGAAGGCGGAGACAGCAAGATATAATTATTCGTCCGGTTGATAAGGAAAGACGATCTTGAGTTATATGCGTACAATACTAATGACGCAGTCATTCATCTACGTGCATATTAATAGACCTGCAACGACATTCTGAAAGTCAACATCTACAACATCACTGTCATTCAAATAGTGAATAGCTGCGGCCAACGACGGTATTTCATGTTCCTTGATAGTTAATATTGTACAACTAACGTTAAAACATTTTTAAAACTACTTACGTTTCTCATAGACGTTGCGCCTCACGAACAAACAAACAAAACCTATCCTTACGCCATATTACTACAAACGTGCAAATTTCGCGCTAGTATTTTGGAACGTACTAGACTTCATAAGCCTGTACGTCGTTGAATGCTATATGTGATGTCCCTGGCAACCGACTGTTATATACGGGTTTGATTGCATTTCACACGATCGGTCACTATAAAATGGAATTTTTAATAAAATTATTGGCCAATATTGTTCTGTAATTCAACCACGTTACTTTACGATGGAAGACGTCGATGTAACGAACAGTAGCTCGCAGTCTAGTCTGAAGTGAGAAGTAACGAGGAATTCGCAAGTCTCTATGGCTTACATACCTACATACCTTCAACTAAGCGGTGACAGTTTAATCTATAATCCCATATCTGTAACATGACAAGGCAAAGTATATTATCTATGTGACAATTTGCATTTACAGCACGATAGTTACACACACAATGCGATAAGAACGTTTATTTACAACCATTTCGAAGGCATTCACAACTACCAATTTTCGAATACGATGGACAGGTAATAATGATATGATTTCAAATAAATGTTTAAATTCAGGTTTGAAATAATTTTTAGTTTCATAATGCTAACAGAGCACATGGTGAGTGTAATCTTTTCCCGAATAAATATTGTTTTATCCCCGACAGTAAAGGAGATGTGTTATAAGATTGACAGCTGTGTCTGTGCGCCTATCTGTCTGTGGTTCCGTAGCTTCCAAACTTACGGACCGATTTTAAGGAGTGGTCTCACCCCACGTTTAGAATTATTTTATTTATTTGTTTCATTTTTTTTTTTTAGTTCTGCGAATAAAAGTGTGAAATTTGCGATTATATCTTGAATTATATTTACCTTGCGCTACAGAATAAACAGAACATTTGAAATTTTTGTGTATAGTTAGGCTGCAATCAAACAATATTTTTAAAATAATTGTTAGTTTGAAGAACTGGTTGCGGCCAAAATATACGTTAAAAGTTCAACTCCGATGTTTGTACTGTAGCACAAGGTAAATATATAATAGCAAATTTTACACGTTTCTTCTCAGCATTTAGGTAGAGCGAAACACAAATTAATTCAGCGTGCGGAATGAGTTCCTACCTTAAGAGGCTGACAGGTGTTTTAGGCGCATGTATGCAACCTGCAATAACCCCTATATAAATCAAGGCTAATTATACGTTCTCTATAGCAATAAGAGTATTACACATATCAACATTATCTTCACGTTTTATAATAGACAGAGTCGTTCTTATTTTCTCTGCGTTTGTTGAAGTCAAGTACAAAGAATGGTTGCTACAAATTTTACGAAACGTTTTATAGTATCACGTTCCTAATGTAACCGTTTGTTATGCTTCATTTTGCATAACGCAGCTCTATTAAGAACGGCTGTGTCTTTGATAAAGCGGGAAGATAACGTTGATATGTGTAATACTGTAATTGCTATAGAGAACGTAAAATTAGCCTTGATTTATAAGGGGTTAATGCGGGTTGCATGCATGCACCTGAAACACTGACACCGCCTCTTAAGGGGAGTGTTAGACATTTATTGTATTTGCGGTTTTTGATCCATAACACCTATTCGAAATGTATTATCACAAATATCGATTCGACAAATTATAGAATATATTCTTGTTAAACTGCTTGGCATAAATAGTAATGGAATCTTTCGTTAATTTGTCGTGTAGAATCACTGCAATAGAATTATATGTTAACCTCAACGAATTTCCTTGCAATGAGTCTGCATCACAAATTAATGAAATATTACATTATTATTCATGTTAAGCAGTTTACCAAGAATATATCCTATGCTTTGTTGAAGAGAAATTGTGATAATACAATTTGAATAAACGTTATGCCTCAAAAACCGAAAATTCAATAAAATTGTTTTCTTTAACGCTTCACTTTTATATTAAAAGATAGTTTTGTCTAAATGATTCTTAGCTGTATTTGTTGAAAATCTGTCCAGTTGTTCAAAAGTTATGAGCACTTTTCCAAATAGGCATGAGAATTCTGTAGATGTATAACGGAATATAGTCTATATTATGTTGTGATATTTTATTTATCTGTGGTGTAACTGAATGAAAAAAAAAATAGCTCAATCTTTTGACAGTTGGCATAGCCATCACTAGTAGAATGGCGCGGCCTTAGATCTGGCAACCCTGCCAGGAAGGGTCATTTTAACACTTCTCTTAGCTCTCCAAAGGCAATGGCTGTACCTGATTCGTTGTTCTGTCCTACGTAACATCGAATCAGAGGAAGCCACTGCCTTCGGCGAGACAAAATAAGTGTTAAAATGACCCTTCCTGGCAGGGTTGCCAGATCTAAGGCCTCGGCCTTCTACTAAAGATGGCTGTGCAGTTGGCCAAGTATGTTTGTGCTGTAACAGTTACTCTTCAGATCAACTGGACCAATCAGAAATTTAGTACTTGGATATTAATTGATGTGTTTTGAGGACAGGTACCTCGAGGTGTATGTGTGTGTGTGTGTGTAGCAGTGTTGGAACTATGGAATGTGGATGAAGTTGGGGGAGGGGGAGATAAATGAAACCCCAAAGGAGGAACCCCTCCGACCAATATCATCATGGGGCGCGGATAAACGTGTAGTCCTCGCAGGGAATCGAACCCGGATCACATTACTAGACGGCGGTCGGTCTAGTTTCTGCCTCAACCGTGACCCCAAAACGTTGCAGTTAAATCGTTTAGTAAAGGAAAATGACCCGAGCCTTAGTGTTTTCGAATATAACTTTCCGTTGAATATTTCGCTAAAAAATTGTTGTCGTAACGCCGAGCTCGCCCGGACGAGGCTACAAACAACACACTCTCTGCTCTAACTTTTTAGCAATTTGCCCCTTCTCTCCTCCTCTTTCACCCCCGCACAAGTCTACCAACCCTCCCTCGAGAACCATTACCCGCGCAGCTAAGTTGAAATCCAATTCTCATGGGTGTATGCGAGGGGTGGGGGGTGGTAGGGGGTAGCGCACTGTCTGGTGGCGGGGCCTGGTAGCTTCTAAAGGGGTTGTTTAGTAGACCGTTGGGGGAGGGGGTGGAATACTGGTGGTGTAATTTACAAAATGCGCTCCGTGGGGTGTCTCCAGAGAGCAGTGACGGGGGTTGGTAAGTGGCTGTTAGCTACATTAACACTAGCTTGCTGTCGCCTGAGTTACGTCTGCGTGCGTCTAGGGAGGCTACTGTGTGACGTCACCCCTTCATGGACCAATCACCGAGCGTGGAAGCGGCCCTGATCATCGCCTCTCCGCCTTGCGCTGAGTTTAACGTCTTGTGAAACATCCTTGCAATGGGGATAAATCAGTCGGTGAAATATTCTGGACATACACCACTGTAGTGCTATGTCGTCGAAGAAAACCAATTATCAACCAAGACAAAAATACAGAAGAGAAAAGAGTTGAATTGGCGGAAGTCAACATAAACTTAAAGAATAAAAAAACTAACAGGAACTGTGCCAAATCACAGAAAACACAAATAAACGTAAAAAAAACAGAAAACAAATAAATCACACAAAACTGACGAAACTAAGAACACCAAAATTAAGACAGCTCAGGTAACAATTAAGACAATGTTAGACATAAAACAGGATGACCCAAATGTGACGTCACAAATGCAAGACTAGAAGAAACAGCAATGAAAACACAAAACAACACTTGTCTGAGGAAATATACTGTTATGTTCTATGTTTTAATTGTGGTTTCGCCTAGTATTGTGCTTGTAACGTCGATGTTGAGTTATTCCGTTTTGTGTGCATCATTGTCTTCGGTTTAGTTTTTGTATGTCCTGAGTTTCTTCAGTTGATTTGTTTTATCTTTGTTATTTCTTTTAAACATTCATGTTCTGTTTATTTGTATTTTTTGTGACTTGATACAATTACTGTTTTTCGATGTTATTTTTGTACGTATGTACTACAGCTAATTCAACTTGTTCTGCGTTTCTTCTATTGTTTTTCTTGGTCCACTATTTGTTTTATGAGACGAAGTTTCTCTGCAATGGCGTCTGCCGATATTATTTTACTGAAATTAAATATACTCTTATCAGTTACGTGTGCATTTACTGACAGGTACTAAAAAAAATACATAATGGGTTTGTTAGTCAGATACGTCGGCCACATTTGCTGTTAATATACAATATTGTCAGACGCTTGGAAGGCTGTGTGTTTGGAACATAACGAGCGCGACTGTATCACGGGAACAGGTCGGCATTAAGGTTGATTCTTGTTTGTTCACAACTTGACTGGTCGCCTCTAAGTTCATGGCACTGAGATGTCGCCAGTATTCTCGTAGAAGGACCCTACATAAATACACGCTGTAAGTGTCTCAGCTGCATGGCTATTGCCTAGTGTGACAAGGTGCACTCACACTCACACTATGACAAAACACTGGCGATCTTTTCTTCAATACATGTGAAATGGGTCAAACGTTTGGTCGAATGTATGGGATATTGTAGTGATCAGATCACTCGCCTCACACCACGATGATCACAGTTATATTCCTTGTGTGGTCTGTCCCGAGTTTCGCACGTGAGGAAAGTGGTGTGCATGTCCTTTGAACCGCGGACATTTGACCTAGGATTCTATCGATGTCCTGTACATTCTTCGTATCACCCTCACTAGTTATCAAGACTCCGCTCTCTACTGTCCACTTATAGCTAACGTCACCAATGGATCCAACAGACAGGAGGAAGGGAAGACGCAGTGGATTGTAGTAGAAACGTAGCTAAACAATCGCCAGGAATGATTTTGCTAAACTTCGGAAAATATAAAACCGGATATCAACAATATTATCTTAATGGTTGCTAGTTATTTTTGACCATTCACGAATACTCGGTACCAGGAGAACAGCATGTCTGTGGCTGTAGCATCAACACAATCCTGAATACTTCTTGACAACTGCAGCTCTCCATCTGGCAACATCTCACAAGTTGTCATGGTGATAGGGAAGTCTCACTCATGTCGCATAACAAATACCGTATCGACAGCTTCATTCATTAAGAACTAGTGAGTTATTGTTGTATAACTGGTTTATCTTTGCCTTCTTTCAATGCAATAAGTGGTTATTATTTTCATATTAAGTCGATCTACTGTAAACGTACTCTAGCGTAGCGCTGTATCTTCCTGGAAATAACGAACAACAATAACAAGCCAGCTTAAGTCACGCAACTCCTTGCATCAATTAGTAATGCTTTGTTAACCGCATTTCGTGTTTTATGTTCCAAAAAGTCACTATCTGTTTTCGTAGAAGTTTATAGTGTCACGTTATTAGAATAATTTCATAATTGCTAACTAATTTTAATTCATTATACGTAGACACAACGTGAATTTGCGAAGTCATTGATCTTAAAGTGAGACTTTTCATACATTTATTTACTCAATCATTAACTGTGGGTTAGATTTTTTAATGTCACAGAGAAGCATAATGTTTGGGTCTGAAATTTGGAGGTGATTTATCGTTGGCTTATTTACCGTCAGAGGTGTTATTAATACGTGTGACCGTTTAAACGTTGCACAAAGGGATAAAAATTTCGTTCGTAGTTTCTGACAAAATGAACAAGCGAATTATCTAAGTTTCAAATTGAAAGTGATTGTTAGTTACATAAAAAGTTGTACTGCACAACTATAAGTGAAAATAATGAAATCGTTAAAGAAAAATTTATATTTATCTTTCTAAAATAAGTCAGATGGGGCGTGGGTATGGATTTTAATAATAATGTTTTATAACAAAAGTTATTTTTATCTTTCGTGTTAAGTCAAAATCACCTAAAGTATTATGTAGTTTTACGAGGCAAAATTCACATTAAATTTTATTCATATTCGAAGTTAATTAAACATTTAAAAACTCTTTTTATATTCCATAAGAAATTAACGCTGCAATTCGTATCTTTAACACAACGTGATATAAACGTATCGACTAATCTTATCGGCAACTCTTACGCCATGTCATATATTTCTAAGTCAGTGGCCTTGGACATGATTTTGTTGTTCCAACAGTGGCGAGACAACCAAGAAAACCTGATTTCATCGAGGTTAATACACCTCCGCTGGGAGATATATAGGGAAGAATGATGCATCGCGACGTGGTCTTGACATCTAAGCCGGCCGAGATGGTCCGCACACACACACACACACACACAAACACACACACATACACACACGCACACAAACACACACACGGGTAGTTGTGTTTGAACTGCATGACACACCAATTACTTTCCTTGATCGTCTCCCCTGCCCTACACCATGCTCGCGACGAAGGGGGAGGACAGATCGTTCTTTCTAAATTGCTCTATGTTGTGGGTGTGGGGAGACATCCTTGTTTGCTCGCCCCTAAGTGCCGTGATATTTAGCTACACCCCCACAACCCCTCACCAATGTTTGCCCATCACCAGGGGGGCGGGAGTTGTCAAGTGACGCACAAGTCGACAGACACCAGCAGTTTTTATCTCAGACCTTTGGAAGTGATGGAGTGCTTACGACCCTACCTGAAGTTGACGCGATGTCGTCGAGGTATCTCAAGAACTAGGTACAAGTTGTTTCTATTTGAAACGTAGGCAGGAAAAATAATGGCGAAAAATACGTCACTTTTTTATTTATTATTTAAAATGGTACATGGAAGGCCTTTATTATTAAAAGTACACTAACTGTGCAAGATTATATATACATGATGCTACGTCAAGATATGATCAGTTTAAGAGTGCGTGGTAGATAAATAAACGCTGAAAACACCAATTGATTTGTACGCTTTTTTCGAAGCCAATAAAATACTCAATGACAATCCTAGATAACGGTATTTACCAACTTTATGAGTAAATATTTATCCAGAATTACTAATTAGTTACGTGTGATCTCTTGCGCCGCAGTTAAGTGTACGAGGTTCCGGCGTCAGAGATTGTGCCTCAGAAGTTCGTAACACTGGAAACAATAATTTGTTTAAAACGTTGCTTAAGACTATTATCTAGGATTGCTCTTTTCAAGAAACCTACAGTTATAGATTAATGCTTTTAGCGTTGAATTATGTACCACGCCCTCTTAAGTAATTGTTTTGAAAAACTTAAAGAGAGAAACATATCTACAAATATTTGCGTAAAGTTCGTAAGTCGCAACAGTTTTGTTCGTTTAAAATTTTTACGAGTTTATAATCAAAATTTACGGATTTTATTTTGTTTTGAATTGTGTACATCAGCAAATTCTAACTTTTTGTACATCAAAATATATTTAACAAAATGTAATTTATAATATTGGTAGCCGCAATGTGTTTAATATTCCAAAACGTTTCCTTCTGACGGTTTTGCATTAGAAGCGCATTAATCATTCAAGCTGTACTCTGACGTACATTAAAAAGACGTCTCACAATCATTAATGGCGCTGTTAGTTGGCTGGACCAATAGTTGGTTAGCTTTCAATTAGAGACAGTGATAGCAACCACAATACCTGCTTCATAGCTATTGTATCCGAAGTATGAATGCGTGCAGCAGCCAATATAGTAAGTATATGCCTATAGCTATAAACGTTATTTAAAAAAATTATAAAATTGTGAATTAAATTTGTGCTCGGAAGTGTTAAGCAAGTGGAGCAGACAATTTTTTTAGAATGTTCTATATTTTTGTGATATGTTAACAAGTACTAAAAGAGGAAATCACATTGAAAAATTGATGAGGCTAGTTATATAACTTCAATTCCGTTATATTTTTCAATGATAATTTCGAATTCGCTCTACGTTAGGCTTGCCGTGATTATGTGCACATTAGAATGAATTTTAATGACAACTCGGTTAAAAATGTAATTATTGCTGTACTTTTTTATTTTTATACTTAATTACAAGTAAAACAGACAAACATAAAAGATTAATCGAATACGAAAGTGAATTTTCCGATTCCAGATAAATTTCTTCATTGAGTTCCTACGACTTAAAAACACACTTGAGTATGCGTATACTATTTCCACCAATTATTATTATTATTGGAATTGCATTGCGAAATATTTAGTACTGAAATAGTCACTATTGCGTTTAAACAGTTATTTTATTTCCTCAGTTAGTTTCGTGATTTTGTCACACATGTATTAATAAGTCTGTCAAAATTCAGGAACAAATTGCGGCAGTTGTTCAACATTAAGGCAGCTGCCTGCTCAGACCGCTGTGTGCTGTGCAGAGTCTCGGCTGCCACTGGATTATTCGAAAACTACTCAGCGCGCTTAAGACATGTCTGCTTAGGAATAGCAGTCACAGGACGTTACACACGAGTACAACTGTTTCAGATCCTCCATGTATTTCTAACATTTTTACGTTGCCGAAAATGGCGAGAGTAGGAGTTTTTGTAGTCTAATTAAAATCTTGACACCAAATATTTAAAAGATGTAGACGTGATATGCCTTTATGTTTAATATAACGTTACAAAATGATAGCGTCACTGTCACATAGAGGTTAGTTGTCAGAGAGAAGACAGAACGCCAGTTTACAGACTTGCTCCTAGAGGCTAGTGTGAGGCACGATGCTAGTGCTGTGTCGCCCTTATCTCTCCCGCATATGTAGACCTCGAACACGCTAAATACGTCAACCCAGGTGACCAACTTAACAAGGTACAGAACACTACATAAGGTCAACTTGTAAAAGGAAGACTTTACTCACCGTACGGTACGTTGATACTTTAGAAACGATCTGTTGTAAAAATTACTAGGAATACCTCCTTTATTATCTTGCAACTATGTAAGCAAATTAAATAAAGTAATATGGCGAGACAAATAAGTTATTTTATTTTTAATTTTTACGCGTCCGCGATATGAAAATTTTACGTAATAATACTTTTAAAAGTGAGTTAAACACGTATGTTATACGATAGTTGGAGGATGGCTGGGTTGGCATTGATGTCGTAGAAATAGTTCTTGTGTACATCAAGAACAGCTGATAAAATATTGAAAATGGAATGGATTATGTGAATAATGTGTTCATTTTCAGGAAAGGAAATAAAATGTATATTTACATTTAGCATATATTACAATATTTAAGATGTGACGTAGGCAGTGGTGGCGGATGAACAATGTACGGTGGCTCGCAGTGCAGCAGTCAGCCTGGCAGTGTTATTGTTGACGTTTGGCGGAAGGATACATAGTTGGTGTGAAAACAGATACTAGCTAAATACAGGGCTTCCAGAAAGTATCAAGCTACCGAGCGATGGGTGTACACACAATGTCAAGCCAGACAAGCTTGCACGCTGCAAGCAGGTGATCAAGGCTGCGGGTTATTGTTCATGTCGCCCAGAATGTGGCTGGAAGGAGGGATGAAGGGTGGGGGAATGAAAGGAAGTGTTTGCTGCAGGGGTTGAATTGTTGGTCAGGTCTACAGACCGCAAGGGTTAAGGACGACTGAGGCGTGAGAGGGGTAGTTGGCTAAGGCAGTAGGGATAAGGGAGGGAAGCAGAAATTAATTGCAGCAAACACTAGCGACCCGGTGAACTGCGCTAATTAATATCTTGACAGGTCCAACAAGGCTGGCAGCCAGTCGTAAATCACGTGCTGCTGAAGTTAGGACTCGGTTAACTATAGGCTGTGTCCTGACGTACTTGCCTGCAAATTGGTAGGAGGTTGATAGGGCTCAAGGTCATCCCCTCCTCGCAGTCACTCGTGTGCCTCTTGTTATTGTAGTAAGAAGTGATCTATTATGATATATCTGCAACACTGTCGCATGTTTCCTGTTTACCACAGCTACTCAAATAAAAAATAATAATTCCTAAAATTGAACTGGTATTTTAACGTGTAGGGTAATTTTTATGTAAGTAAATTGTTGATTTTTCCTGGCATTCGTTAAATAAGATTATTATGTTATTTCAATAAGTAAGCTTTAAATGTCGAACTTCATTTCTATACCTCACGTTATATTCACAAAGTGACGTATTAATAACGATTATCGCTATGTGTTTATAGCACAGCATAAAACATGGCCTCATTTAGACAACTAGAAGTCCATATTGAAGCACGCTACAATTCCATTCGTCAAAGTGCATTGTTCAATATGTCGTTGATTACAGTTACAAATTACCATAGCTTTGGACTGATTTACTTGTGAAACATCAAATTATATCATAACCGTGTTAAAAGTCTTAATCACAATTTAGTTGTGACAATACAGTTCGTTGTAAGACTATTTGTAATGCACTGCAGGCATTTCACGTTTATGTGATCGTACGTTTCAAAATTAAATTGTATTGTTATTGTGACAATATCTTAGGTTAGTTTAGTGAAGCTATACGATATGATAATTACAATGTTATCACTTATCATTTGTTCGCCATTACTCTGCAGGAGACCTACCAAGATTTAATAGTTGAAATGTCATATTCTCTCAACTGTGAGGGAATTAGTTTACTTTAACTCTAGCGGTTTGTCAAATTTTCTCGACAACTTTAATTTCATATTAATTATTAAAAAACCCCACGTTATGCATAAAACATAAGGCGGAACCAGTTAAATCTGCCATAACTTATGTGATACGTTTTATCATAATTGGACACAAACAACTAATTTATCTCACTCTCTCTTCACAAAATACTGACAACAAGCAGCTCGCTTAAGCGTAACATTTTATATTCAGTACTGTTTCATGTAGTAAAATGTAATTTGCCAAATTAAATCTAAAAAAAAATAGTTAAATTAAATAATCTTAGAATAATTTCAAACAGGAAAAAAACTGTAAGTATAATTATGAGAAAAAATCAAAACGAATAAACGAATATTGTTTATAAACCTGTAACTACATGAAGACAGCGGTATTTCACTTTATCGACAGAAGCTGGTGTATAACAAGGTAATACTGGTATCTATGAGCTGTTGCGTATTCTTTACAACTTCTCATCCTAAACCGCTATACCTGGCATGTGAGAAAACTAGATGTATTTGCATGCTACTAACGAGCCTGGAATAACATTTACTGCCCAAAGAAAACAAGTTACTCAAAAAAGGCTACACTGAAGGAAATAGTTTTTTTGGTGGCGACAAAATGTTTTGTCCATATCGATCCCACCAAAAAATTTTTAGTAACGATACTTTTTAGAAATCAATATAAAAGTTTTTTTTAGGGTCCGTAATGCCAAAATACTTTATAGTGGCCACAATTATTTTTCCCTAAGTATAATAGTAGTTTATAAGTGTAAGTATGAAACAACCTGCAAGCACATTTCACCTGCCAGTTTGTGAGCCTGTTTCAATGCACGATTTCAAGTCTGGGTGAACCAAATAAATCTCAAAGCTGAATACTGAAACTATCAGCTTCATGGGAGTAATGAGTGATAAACATGTGAGAGTTAACAGACAAGTGTGTCAGATAGCTGAGTTGCCGTACGTGACAAATATTCTAACCCGATATATATTATGTAACAAAATAACAGTTCCGTAAACCAGTCAGTAGTTTTGTGCGATTCAATAAGTCAGTTCAAAATGTTACTTCTCAGAATGTTACATATATTACAAAGTGAACGTGTTTGTACGCGTTGTTTTATAGCACTTTAATATACGGCGATTTTTTTTAACTTTCTCATAAATACTATCAATATAAGCAATCAACAATTTCGTTTCTAATCGAATACATTGTTACCTGATCAAATTTTGCATATTTAATCTGCCATAGTATTATCAACTGCGTCGTAGCTGCAGTTGGAACCTAAACAAACCGAGTAATTATTTCACAATTCCTATACAAAACGATGAACAATAAAACTAATTAATAAATGTGTTTCGAACGTAAGAATTAGCCGTACATTATATACGCTGCATGACCAGTGAAGTGTTAGTTAATTGATGACAATTTTTACACGTGGCACTAGCAAGTAACTTTTAAGTTAAGAAATTTAATATTATTATTAACAGCAAATAGTTTCACTTTAGTTATCAGACGTTGGTTCATTCGCCACTACTCGCAGGATTTTTAGTCAAAGGTAAACATTAAGCGATAGTTAGTTTCGTAGCGTTCATCTAAGTTCAAATAGGTTAAACCTTCTACAGCAGCCAGTAGTAAATACTGTATACTAATGTAAAGTCTAGTAATTATGCATGCATTCTGATAATATTATGTCTATATGACTATCACAAAAAAACTGAGATGTAAGATCTCCCTCGCATTTGTTCTCCGGCAATGATGCAACAAACTGCAAATAACGTAGTTCAAGATCACACATGTTTTTAATTTTAATATATAATTTTGCATTAATTATTTTTTGTAGAAAAAAATATTAGTCGATAGAAGTGGTAATAAATGATCTAGTTGCTTAAAGTCTTGAAAATACTTACTGTTTAAAAAGTCCAGAATAATGTGAATTTCAAGTTTAAAGTTGGAATTAAATTATGACTAAAAACTAAGCAAATGCAAAGGCTTCAGTGAAGTGCTAAGCAATTTTCGGAGACACTGAAATTATACGAAATAACTTTGTTAGAAATTAAATTAATATTTTGTTTACTGCCGCTTGTTTTGTTTTACGACAGGACTGCGACAAAATGTTTTCCAAACGATGAACGTAGATTGAAAAAGAGGCAAACACTTAATTAAAACAAAAATTGTTATGGTTGACCAGTAGCTTCAAAACGTTCTGCATTCGACATAACTCCGTATAGGAGTAACTATTTTAAATAATAATAAGTAAATATAGATAAAATTATTTGTATCCAAAATAAAAATGCAATTTATAGTAATTAACCATTTTTCTTTAACTTAATTTAATTTTTACTAACCAATTATTGCTACGCAAATTTTGAAAACGTTCTTCAAATAGTGGATTCATGGCCTTAATTGTATGAAAAATAGTGTGTAGTAAATGACGGCTTATACACGTGGAAAACTCCGTTTCTCAATGCGCGAATTAGTTTGGTTGACAAATGTAGTCATCCAATTTTTGATCCACAACGCACGTTCTTCATTGGTGCAGACGCCGTATATTTACGGTAGTAAAATTGTTTGTTTACAAAGTATATGATTTCCTATAAATAATTTATAAGAATATTGGGAAATATAAGTAACACAACATAGAAAAAAATTGTGTCAGTTGGAACAGCCTTGAAAAAACTGTGAAATTTTGCGCATCGCAGGAACGGAATTTTCACGCTTCCCTACTGTAGGGTCGAAGGTTACTGAGCGAGAACAAACACTGCGTATATCAAGCCTTCCTGCTCAGGACCTGGCATCACTAAGAAATGGTAATTTCTTTTGAAGTCGAGAGGTCGCGTACCATAGTAGGGAATAGGTCTTGCCTTTAAAAATGGAGCAGATGATAAGCAGGGGAAAAAAGAAGCAGGCAATGGGCGCGGGAAGCCATGGAGTGAAAAGTCGAATTTTTTTTTCTTCTCATTCCCGTTTCGTCGTTGGTGAAGAGAATTTCTTGAAGGGAAAACTTGCCGGAAGAGACAATGAATAAATTAGAAGCCAGCGGACGAGGGAAAGTGGGGCGAGTTAGGTGGAGGGGGTGGGGTGTAACAGCTGTTCTCGCAGCACACACTTCTCGTTGCTCTGTAGGGGGCGTGGCCAAGGATAAGTGGTGTATGGTGAGGGAGTAGGGGCGTCATAGGCCTCGATCATACTTAATACTAGACTTCACTTAAAATATATTACAATAGCTCGGTAGTGTTTAGATCGCATTCCCTTCTCATTATAAGTAAACTAGTTAAATAATATCTTCGAACAACACATCTTCTCTGCTGCTCTCCTATTGGCTCATTACTTCTAGCAACGAACTGTGTAGCAAACATGGCTGCTTTTTGGTGCGACATTTCACACTCATTAAATTACATAAACTATCAGCAGTTTAACACGCAAAGCAGCGTTGCAGTTAACTGCAATATGATAGCTAGAAATTCACGAATGTCAGAGCAGTGCCAAGTTTGTTGAGGTTAGGAAGTACATTGCCTGTTCGGTTCAGGTGTACAAACCCCGCAAACATTTTTAGCGATCAGATGTGGAAACCCAATATGTTCATTAAACGGCGCGACAGCTGCCATCTTGAAAATTTGTGTTTTGTCATAATTTTTGGGTAAATTTATAGTATATAAAACTATATTCAGAATAAAATACATGCTGATAGAATTTTTGAAAACATAAATCTTTGTTCGCCATTACAGTTGTCACAGGTGTAAAAACAGTTAGATAATTCTTATCTGTAATTAGATCGTTAACAATAGCGGTGGTAAAAAAAGATTTGTGGTGCCTAAAATTCGATCAATATCTACTCTATTCGGCAACTAGGTAAAAGTTTCATAAAAATTCCCAAATCAAAGTTATGACACGAAATACAAAAATTCAAGATGGCGACCAGCGTTCCCTCTTTTTAAGACGTCCAGTACGACCTCGCTTGTTGAAGCCAGTAAGACGCATGTATGACTGTCTGTCTTCCGGACGCCAGATATGACGGCTGGACAGAAACACATCAACCAGTCTCCCCAACATGTCGTGGATTTGCTCGGCATCAAGGCAGACGCGTTCAGATATAGACGATTCCGGATAAACTGAGCACTCAAAAAAGCCTTGATAAATCTCTATTTTCAACCAATTCGTATCCTTCCGCGCGTAACGGCTTACGACGGAATTTGTCTAACCTCTCTGGACATGTCACTTGATGTTTGCGCGTAAAATATAAAATTTGTAGTTAGTATGAATCGATACAGTTTGACAAAAAAACGTTATTAATTATATTAATTATAATTATGTCGATTTCTCTTGAGTTTGTTTCAGTATTGTTGAATTAAAACAGTAAAACACACAGAACTATACTGCGTAATTTCGCTGCCAACCATACAATCAAATAAGGCAACTACAATTAACGTTGAATTATATGCAGTAACAGCTAGTTACATTTTTCAAAGGTTACATTTTTAGTGTTGACGACGTATAACACACCTAGCACACGGTCGTAGAAGAACAGGTCTGGACACTCGCCTATCTAACAATGTATTTTACTTGACCCCCTTGTTGTTTGACTGCAGTTCGTCAAGTTACCGAGAATGTCGTACTTTTTGGCGCTGTGATCCGGGCGGTCGGACTCAAACTCCGTCCACTTTTTTCATTGTTAAATTTATAAAGTAAATAAAGATTGCTGGAGCCTTTTCTTAAACTTGTGAGCGAAGAAAGTATTTCAAATATTGATAAAAAAATACGTTTTGATAAATTGTTTATCTTAGCGGAAAGGAAGTGGGCGGAGTTTAGTCCGACCGCCCTAACATCAGCGCCAATAAAACACAATATTCTCGGTAACTTGGTGAACTACAGCAAAACAACCAGGGGGTCAAATATCCAGGCGAGTCTCCAGACCTGTTCTTCTACGGCCGTGACCTAGCACAATGTCGACGTATGGCTGCAGCACTTAGTGTGTCCAAGGCCGAGAAGCGAGCAGACTGGTAAGGGCGACATAGGCAAGGTCATTGCATGTATGATCGTCCCTAAGCGCACGACTCTGACTGGCGTGTAGTCAGCTCGTGTCTTGTGTGCCGTATCAAATACGACACAACTTAAATAATATACATATTAATTTTTTTATTTATGTTTCCTAAATTCAGGCAAATTATAATTTTTTTGTGTTGTTATTAACTTGTTTAATATTATATTAACAATAATAAGTGTTATTGAGAAATTTAATTTTATTAACGATATTTCAGAAAGTTCGCTTTTAATTATAGCTATTCTTCCTTGCTACATTACTTCGAGCCGACACTAGTCGTGCTACAGTGTTTATTTCTTAGCAGGAGAGTAGCTGCTGAGCTTTACATTCCTCTGTCAGTTGTTCTGTCGTAAATCCGTCTTCATGCCACGTGCTGCTGCCGTTGCAGTGCGTGATTTCTGTATTTCACCGCGTGATTTCCATGCAGTTTAGCGATTCTGATCACGTGATTATCGCATGCTACTGTGCTTCAATACCCACTTTGCCGATGTTGGTACTGTTGCTAACTATTTTCGATGCTCCTTTGTTCAACATTTCTGCAGCTTCTTCCGTTGCATTTCTTAAGACTTTGCCGTCAACCACCGTATCGTCAAGATGAGTGTGTTTGGTGTTCCTGACTTTTTGATAGATCTTGGCACTTGAGGTGCCATTATTTAACCTTTTTTATAATGTAGCAAAATTTATATTGTAACGTAGTAAAAAAACTGTAGTGCTACATTTTGTTATTTTATCGTGGTTGTTTCATCTATTGTTTTGTCAAGTGATTATCTTCGCCCTCCTCTGGTGAGTAATTTCCCTACGTGAGGTCTTATGCTCTATTAAAATTTTATCATCTTTAATTTTTTTTGGTAATTTCTGTGTAGTGAGGGTTCTCGTCTTGGAGTATTCACATCCCTGCCGATTCGCGTATTGGCCTAATTTTACTGTGAATTTAAGAAAATAGTAATTGTATAATCAATTCACTATTTTCATTTCACTGTGCCTGCAAGATTTGGGTTTTTTATTATTTCAGTACAATTTCAGTACTAATGAACTATTCATCGATGTCAATAATGTTGTGAATTTTATTTTAAAAGAAAAGAAAAAGAAAACAAAATATTTAATACTGCAGTAAAAATTAAATAATCATTTTGAGCAACCACAAATTTCGGAGTTCTCATTTAATATATTTTCATATTTTTTCCTCTGGTGTGTAATGTTTACTATGGCGAGTGAGCCTATTTATTTATTTAAATAGTTATTTTTCTTTGCCCGTTGCGTCTGGTAGCCCAGCATTAATTTAATCGTGCGTTGCTTCCACGTTGATATTGTTTGTTTACAACAGCTTCCTCTGGTTTTTGTGTGTTTGTTAATGTGCCACCTTCTGTTCTCTTCTTTGTTTTTATTGGTGGGCATTTTTGTGTTTATTTGCCACGGTATGTTGTTTTTTGCTTTACGATTAGTGGCTATTTAAAATAATTAATTAACCTACCATACGCACACGGCGCACTTGTTAGTTATCAGCGCCTGGGGCACGGTGGCCGAGTGGTCAGACTGCTCGCCTCCCACCAAGGCTATTCAGACTCCATCCCCGCCGTTGTCCCCGGGTCTTGGCGTGTGGGAACCGTGCAGGATGATGTCACTGGGGGGCTGGTATTCTCAGGGATCTCCCACTTCTCCAGTCCTTCTCATTCCGCGCCTCTCCATTGTGCAACCTCATCTCATGTCATCATTCGAGGCAAGTAAAAACCTACGGGTATCCGATTTACGTTTATATCCAATGGTTCTGCTGTACCATTTCAGTGTGATATTTATTTATTTTTAGATACTACTCTATAATTTTAAGATATTATACATTATAATGAAGATAAATTATACGTGGCCTTTTGGTGCCTTAATTATCCTGCAGCTCAACTTTCCGCTTGCTTAAGTATAACGGAGAATACAAATATTTTCCTGGTTTTCCCCTTTCATGGGTTATAAGATGGTACGTATAAATACAGCAAGAAAATATTCTTTTATTATATTCGCGCGGGACAAACGTCATAAATGTCGCAAGATTGTTTCATTGCATGTATAAAAATTAAAATCTGCACAGTCTGCCAACCGGAGCAGGCAGTGCCCTTAAGAGGCATATGAGCCGCAGAGGAAGGGTAGTTATTAGGGTTAGATTGCTACCTTTGACTAAGATAGCATCGCCTCTGTTCATGGTGCGCTAAATTAGTATCAAGTGTTTTCGCATTTTTCTATTTTTTTTTTCGGAGTTTAAGGGGTCAATATACATATTTATAAGTCAACATTATGAAGTAGCGGCCAGCGCATGCTTCCAGTACTATGGTCTACGAATTGGGGTTAGTTTGTTTTCTAGGAAAAAAGTGTTAACAAGACGTTACGAGCATAACTGATAAGCCTACGTTCCTCAAAGTGGATGTCATTTAAACCTGAAAGTTAAAATACTTTACTTAATATAGACATATTAATTAATGATATTGATTTAAACGTATGATATACGAAATATACTTTTGTGAAATTCTGAAAAGTATTTCCTAAGATATGTAATACCGTGTAAAAATATAAAAATTGCCACAATTTTGAAAATATGAACACAGGATGAACCAAATCTATAAAAGTCATGTCATATTTGTATACAGTATATGTGTACTAAGTTTGGTGAAATTCTGAAAAACATTTCCTAAGATATATAAAACTGTGCCAAAATATAAAAATAGCCGTTATTTTGAAATATGAGTACAGAATATGCAAAATTGACAAATGTCAGGTCAGCTATGTATGTTGTATAAGTGTAACAAATTTGATGAAATTCCAATTTATAGTTCCATAAGCTTGATGGAAAATTTTTGAAATGGCTGCCAATTTTAAAATATGAATAGGGCGTAATCGAAAGATATAAAAGTCAAGTCAGATTACAAAGTAGTACGTGTGTACAAACTTGGATGAAATTCGGTCTACTGGTGCAAACGTTTTTTAGGGGGAATACACTCTCATGGACACACAAATAGACACTCACTCACACACACACACTTACACACACAGACAGAAATGTGATTTCATAAGCCTAGTTTTTACTTCGGAAAGTAGGCTAAAATTATCTTTTTAGCTAAATTAGGAGTACAAAATGTTGCATTTTCAGATGTATAGAAGCAGAGTTCAAGAGTGTGCTAATTTACTTGATAAAATAATGGTAATACGTTAAATAGTTTCGCGCAAAAATAATAGTCGTCACATGGCGCACAAAGAAGTTAATATGGCAGGTACGTATTTGTCTGTCCAAAAAAACATCGCAAAATGAAATAACATGGAAGCTGTCTGTTGTGGTTTCACCATTAAAGGAAATGTGCGCAATAATACGGTAACTACTCCAGAGTTTTTTTGTAACATACCGGTGGAAAATGTTATTTGATTGTATTACGTCTAAAACAAATGTGTCTGTTTTTAGTATATATGAAAATGACCTAAAATAGGATAATGTTAATGTGTAAAATATAATGTAGTGCAGATATTAAACCCAAGAATAATGTTCAGTTCTCAAAACATCGTGATTTATTCTCTCTTGCGATGTTCTAATTTTGTTGCTCTCTACTGATCATTTATAACGTCAAGTTTGAAGTAGTGATTAATGAGTGTTCCTGTCGGTCATTGTTGCAATGAATCATTAATTACTTCGTAATTGTACAGTCTTGTAGTTTGGTCTGTACGTACGGTCGTCTTCGTTTATTTGTGTTCGTAAAAGTACAATGGACTGATTTTCAAGGCTTTGGGACTTGGATTAAAATACAAAACACTTGGTTTAACATTCATAAAAAATTACACTAACGATCTTAATTTGCTTTAAATAATTTAGCTTGATGTTGTAAGTTATTGATTTATACAATCATGGTTATAACTCATGTTAGAACAGACCAGGAGTTAGGAAATCTGTGCATCGTTACTGCAGACCACTGTCAGATCTGCAGGAGTTACTCAGATTGTTCGTGATCCTGAAGACGGGAACATTATGAGTTCCCGAAACGCTGCATTTGTTGTCAGCGAAGAGAGCCTGTTTCATGTCTGTATTATCTTCACTGTGGTGTTTGTGTTTTCTTTAATTTCAGTCGATGTGTTCGTTTGTGTTATCCACGTTGTTCTTGTACTCTATTGTCTCTATTACCTCGCATAGGTTATGCTGTCAGTTTGTATAATGTTCTTGTTTTTACTTCCAGGACGTACAGAGTTTACTTCATTTCGGTTTATAGGTTATATATTGCTTTAAACAACAAATTCTGGCAGTAACTTGGTTTTAGTTAATTTTATCGTAGTAGTTCATTTGCGTGTATAAACAACATTCATCCATATTTGTGACTGTCAAGAACAATGATTCAGTTTGTTACTAGGAAGTTACTTAGGTGATTCACTTTTCAAATCAGGGTCGCAAACAGTTTTACTAGACGGTAAATATTATAGGAAAGAAATTTATCACGTAAGGTGCAGAAAAATAAATATTATTTTGCACGTAACGGTTGATGTATCAGTACATATTTCATGTGTTAAAGTATACCATTTCAAGTATTTATGTGTAGCAGTACGATTGCTTGGAAGCAGTACAGCAGTAAATCAAGTAACATTGATGATGATTCCACAGATAAAGTTGGTTTATCATATGAAGTGTTGCCCGTGTGTTCAGACGCAGGTAGTAACTGTGTATGGGGAAGATTGTGGTGACTTTGACCCGACTATATCAGGATGTAACGTGCTGTATAAGAGGAGAGTGGCACGTGTTCTCTATCATGCCAGCTGAGCCCTGCACATCTACACTCACCTCACTTCCCTCATGACCACTCCCGACCCGCCTCTATTACCAGAACTATCAGACCTCGTGGTCGCGTGCCCCACACTACGTGACCAACACGCCATCGGCTCCTTTCTTCTTCCGTTGCACATGTATGTGCAAATTTCCAATTAAGGCCATGCTATTTAGTTTCGATATTAATTTTTAAACGAGAGCAGATATGAAAAAAACTGTCTGGCAGTTTTGTTTAAATTCGTCTTCTCCATGTTTCTTGGTATTTCAAGGCAGTAAGTACAATGGTTTTAGGTAATCATGGAATTAACGAAATTCGGGTTAATTGACTTTTTAGTCGAAACCATATAATTTCTGGTTTTGAAAAAAAAATTGTTCTCATGGCAAAAACAATTTTATACAAAACTGCCAGACAGAATTTTGACGCGTAAAATTCTGCGAATATATGTTCTATTCGGCAACCAGGATAAAGTTTCATAAATTTCTCCAAAACAAAGTTATGACACGGAACACAAAAATTCAAGATGGCGACCAGCGTTCCCTCTTAAGACGTCCAGTGCGACCTCGCTTGTTGAAGCAAGTAGCACTCATGTATGACTGTCTGTATTCCGGACGCCAGATACGACGGCAGGACAGAAACACATCAATTAGTCTCCCCAACATGTCGTGGATTTGCTCGGCATCAAGGAAGACGCGTTCAGCTATAGACGATTCGGGATAAAGTGAGTACTCAAAAAACCCTGATGATTTTTGGTATCTGCTCTCGATTAAGTTTTAAAAAATAACTATCGCACAAACAATATAAACTAAAGAGCGTGGCCTTAATATTTACGTTTGTTTGTACTGAGGAACATTACAGTTGTGCCAACCAAAATTATTATATCCTATCATCGCATCCAAGATCGTAAAGAAGTTGCACGCAGAGGATTTTAATGATACATATACTGTACATGCAATTAACTGGGAATGGAAACTACTTGGTCTGACGTAGAACTGACTGCTCACTGGGCCAGCAGCCAATTAAAAGTTTTCTGATGATAGCGAACACATAACATACTGAATTCTAGCGTTGAGCACTAATCATAAAAAGACCCACTGAATTATGATGAAAAAATTTTGCACAAACTTGTTACAATGACTTATGAGTATTTCTGCTTCGAGGGCATTGATTGGTTGTTTTTTAACTCTAACCGTCTTGAGGGCTCTAGCCGCAAATCACAGGCACGTGGCATCGCAGTACCAGTGTTATGATTGGCACAGTCAAATAAGATACAAGATAATATCCTTCCAAAACCCATGAAGTAAAGCTGCAGGAACAAGTTGCTGAATTGTTCTTCTCACAAAAAAAATCAGTTGTTCGTATCATTATATGTTAATACGTTTGTCATAATAACTAAAAATGTGGATTTAAAAACACAAGAAAATAACATAAAAATTATTCTTATTTTAACCACCTGATTTTAAAAATTTCGTGGATTTGAACGTGTGTCAGAGACACATTGGATGGATAGTAATGCAAAACGTAATAAGAGGTTCAAGGAATGACTTGTGTACAAGGGGCAAGAGAGAGAGCAGACCATATGGGTTGGATCTTTATGTTGCCATGCTGCTCTTCAACCCCTGCCACCCGCAAGTCACCCGCCCTCACCCCTTTGAGAATTTGCGGCGTGGCGCCGGTAGATAAGGTGGGTCAGTTGTAATAATAGTCCTCCCTTCACCGCCCCCGCAACTTTCAACCCCTTCTGCCTCAAACCCCTGTACTCACCACACAGGCTGCTTTTGCCTGGCAGTCCGTCTTGCCAGCCCCCTCCCCCCTTGTGCCCTTCATTTGCATATCCCAGTTCAAAGCCCAGGAGTTGCGTGGTAGGGGTTACCACCCCCTGCAGACCTTTGTCCCCACCCCAGTGGTACCAACCCCTCAGCGAGCGGCGCACCAGTTTTATTCCAAGGCACGTGGGCCAGATGAAACAATGCCTTGAGCTTGCATTTAATTACATGCCTTCATTCTTGTCTAGAGCCGCGGTAGTTTTTATCCCCTCCTGGTTGGAGAATCGTGGGGCGAAATAATAATGTAATCATAGAGAACTCACGGTCCTGTAGCAGTAACATCTGGATGATTTATTTCTGAAAGCGTTGTGTTTCTCCCCCTCCCCCACCTAACTACTTCTTGAAAACCGCAGAGAGGATGGGATTTCCGAGCTCGGCGAAACGATTTTCTGGGATTGTTTTTCCATTTACCAGCTGGAACTGCTCTCCCCTACCCCGCCTCCCTTATTCCACACTTTTAAAATAAAACGTATTACTCCTCACAAAAAAATGTTAACCCAGTGGTTTGCAATCTCACGATCAAGTTTCTCGTTATAATAGTTTCCGCTTCCAAACAAAGCTATAACAATATGTGGATGCAAAGTAAGACGAATATTCGCAAATCGTATGGTTTTATGGTGGTCCCTTTATGGATAAAATAAATTAAAACATATTTATTACTATTTAAATTGTACTATATTTATAATTCTTTTCGGACTTCTTAAGATTTTGTAATTTATCACTGTCATAGACTTGATAAGAGTATGTATTTCGGTAACTTCACACAGAAGTTAACTTTTCAGAAACAAGAATGCTTTGAATCACAGCCGTAACACTTACATAATATAGCTCTATGATTTTTTCATGCGATGCTGCCACATTAATTATTCGACCGTTAAGTTCTGCACAACCTATCCACTTGTTTCACTCGACTACATGAAGTGAACATACACTGTAAAAACATTCTGTAAATTATTGTAAATATTTTCAGAAAAGTACTGTAATTATACAGAAGTAGCTTCCATAAATTTTTGTTTCGAGAAGTCCGTATTGTCAGTTTAATTTTCCATAGTTTCAGTGTTAAAGCATATTTAAATGAGCTTCTAATGCTGGTATTAATGTGCACTGTGGCTACTACAGTAAATGTTTCATGCACACTGGTGCAAAGCGAAAAGAAGACAAGTCAAGTTGAGAGCGGTGAAGCGCTGCCTTCTGGTTGTCCACATACACACAGTTGCGAAGAGAAGAGATGTGAGGCGATGTGAAGCCAAGGGCTCGTACCGTGCGTAGGCAAAGGATAGGCGAAGCGAAGAGAATAGAAGATGTGTGCGCCGCGCGTATAGACTGAAGCGACTGAGTGAGTCACTATCGCGCCACATCGCTTCTCTTCGTCGCAATGAGCGGGCTGAAGTTCCTACAGTCCTTCACTGGACGAAGGAAGAGAAGCGAGGCGGTCACTCGGCAGTCGCTTCAGTCTATACGCGCGGCACATTTATCTTCTATGCTTATCGCTTCGCCTATCCTGCACTGGGTGGACACGCATGTCACTATGCAGAACTTATCCCAGATGAAAAAATATCGCACCTCTTACATGTGTTTCATGCCAGTGGGCACGCACCTTTAAAATTATGTATCCGTAAAGAGTAAAATCTCATTCTTATAATGGTACTGATGAAGTTTTGTAACATTAGCATGTCAAAAACAATTGAATGGATCTCGCTCGTAGTCCATGTTGTTAGTAAATACAGCTAGTTGATAAAAGTGTTTGCCTGATAATCCTAAGGTCTTACGTTCAAATGTTCATCTCGAAATTCCGAGAAATTTTTGAGGTTATCACTTGTTACTTCCAGATCTCAAGAAATTATAGCAAAGAAGAAAACTTCGTAATTTTCAAAATTATATTGTCAGTAATTTAAGAAATGAAATTTTGACGCAAACAGATTGCCCGTAAAATTACAGAATATTTTGCTATGAAGGACTACTGGGTGTCTGTGATTTTGCGAAAATCTCTGGATAATTTTTGTCAGTACTTTGACATAATTTTATGGAAATTTTTTCTCAGTTAACCTTCGTGCTGATTAGTCATATTAGCGTACGTACAATTACTATTGACATACTCTCAACGCCTGACAGTTTCATTGATCTACCGCAATGGTTAATGCTAAAAATAAAGACCTGTTGTTATAGACTGGAACATTTCTGAAAAATTAAAACATCAAACACATGCGTTTTGAAGATATGTTTACAGATAGATCACAGTTTGTAAGGGTCGTCTAGGAAGGATATTAGAAAATAAAAATTTCGTAAAAAAGCCAGGGCCCAACAGCATGACTCTAGGTCAAATTGGATAGCAGCCAATTGATAAATATCGACGGCTGATGCATACATAGGACTGTGTAGGTCCTTGAATATACTGAATTTTTCTGATTCCGCCGACTATTTAAAAACGAGCATTCAAATTTTAATATAGTCCTAAAAAGACTCAGCCTACGATTCGTGTGTAAATTTTCGATGTCATTTTACATAAGTCATCATCTGCAGAATTATTTTGTAGATTTTAGTACAATCCTGTGTATAGGCTAAATACATGTAAAGTTTATACATTTTCAACGCATATGCACTGAGAATTTTTCTTCAGTCTGGCCGTATTTGATAAGATATAATCTTTCATTTCAAACTACACATATTTTTGGAATTAATTTAATAAACTGCGAAACAAATATTTAATTTTTTGTTGACTACCAAATGCCGTATTTTAGTAATAATGAAATTGAAGAAAAAAAAACTTTGTCTTAAGAAAAACTTTATTTTTGTATTACAAATTCCTATGATTTTATCCGAGAAAATATTTCTCTTATGTACTAACACTGGTGTTTATTGCCTAAGAAATAGTTGAATCATAGCACTTCGTAGTTCCATATCTTACCCGCTTGGGGACGTACGGTATATTCTTGCCGGTACGGCGCATACTTAGTGAACTTTTTGTCACTCCTCGTATATATTGAGTAACATATTTCTCTTAGAATGAATAACATGGGACTATATCATCAAACAATTATTTTGTTTCCGGTAAATAAATAAGAGACAGCAAAATTAGTCTGGTTACAGTAACATTATTTATTCCGTTAATTATTATAACTGCCTGCTTATATTATATGAGATATAATATACAATTTGAAATTTTCTGAAAAATTTAGTTTAAATAATTATTATTTAATATTAACATACAGAGGAGAAAATTACTGCTGGTCCAGGCATTACTGGTAGATTATTTAGTGAATAAATTAAAACGTAAAGAGGAGGACAGTTCATGCCGCTACGTGTTTACGACACACCGCTGCTACAGTGTGTCATATGGGTAGTTACAGTTTGTGTTGATATTTAGGCATGGAATGTTTGCTGTATTTAACAAAAGTCGTAACTCTGTAATGTTTGTACACACACACACACACACACACACACACACACACACACATAATGTCCCATAGGAAAAGTCCGATCTCATTAAGAAAGTTAAAATATGTGAAATGTAATGAAATGTTATTGTTAATAACATTACTGCTGCGTACCGCTTCATCACGGCGGCCATGTTAAATCGTGCACAAAGCTGTTTGAACCATCGCATACCCATGTGCAGAGCACTTCGCGGCCATCAATTAGAACATTTTCTGTCGTAATGACACTTGGAACTGAACACATTGCTGTTGTCTTACGCCAACATACTACATCACCATTAAACTATTCTATATTTCGCCAATTTCTATTTACCTTATGAGACGGGACTTATGGGACATCCTGCATATATATGTAGTCTATATATGTATATACATACAAACACACATACAATATGTCCAAAAACAATCTCACCACGCGAATCCTGAGTTAAATTGGAGACAACAACGTTGGTGCAAAATGTTGTACGATGCCTTTTTATATGCAGAACGTGGCAACATTTCACCGTACTTAGTTCCCTCTTGCATTCCACAGATTTCTAACTTATGTTACCACTACTGCTCTGACCTGCATATTAGGGGTCCAGGTTTAAATCCCGAGCAGTCCAAATATGATTCTATGTTTACCCGACGTAACATACATGCAATAATACTTGGTCGTGAAAGCGCAAGAGTGGACTATCTAGTGACTCAAATAATGGCGTGTATCCGTCTAACACCCTCATTGCAACAATAATTCAAAGATCACAGTAACGCGAACAATAACTTCACTTAGTTTCAACAACAACATATTATCTGACTCTATGCAAAATAATTTTCACCAGTAAAATCTCGTTTTATTGGAGTTAAATTTTTCCTCGCACATTCTGAAATTAATTCTATATCATTAGTAAAGATGCAATGAGCTCCTTGTAGCATTTTAATCACAATTTACTTACATTTAAATGTTCTTATTGGAGCAAGGTGGGGTGACTTTAGGACACTTTAATAATATTTTTCGTATGCGTGTCAGCTCTATGCAAATAAATTTACGTGCGACAAATTCCAAATAATGAACGTCAACATGAAATTAAATTAATATTTACTTTCAGTCGACACACATGGGACATGACGATAGTACAGAAGTGTGGCAAAGTAATTGCACTTGTGATACTTCAAACAGTAAAGTTCCTCTCTACGCAGTAGGTAGAAACATGCCGCCTGTATATGAGCTGTGGTTGAGACTGTCACCTCGTGTAAGGCAAACATTTACGTCAACAGACCTCCTGCGGGTATTTAATTAAAAGTGCTTGCTGTCGTGTTTTACTTTGCAGCCAACTCGGCAGCTTTTGTTTTCTCACGCAGGAGGCAAACTTGTTTTTATTCAACTCAGGCTGCTAGCTTTAGCAAGACCATATCTAAACACTGGCCGAGATTTGAAGGAAAAACATTTGTTTTGTCCGAGTGTACGTCTGTTCGCATGTTTCTCTGCGCTTAACATTTTTTTTTTTTTTTAATTTGGGGATTTACTTCTCTCATACCTGTCTGAATGTACACATTATATAACGTAACACCATAAAAGGAATGTAACTTTTCATATTTTTAATTTATTATAAAAGAAAGAAGATCTTACTGAAGCTTTTTATTATAATTCATACGATGCTAGTTTTACAATTCTCTTTGTAGATAAATTATTTTATACTCTGGTGGAGATCTTATTGTCACAGCTGTAGAAGCTAGTGATAATATTTCAATGTACCGTAAAACTAGGTGAATAGGATAAAATATTTAGGACAAAATTAATGCTGTCGACAGATAGTTTGAACGGGACGTAAATTTTAAAACAAACGTTGTTGGCTAGAAATTCATTTCAAATTTTGATCCTATTCACCCCACGGTGATCGTACTCTCCTCTTTTTACGGTACGCGACGTCTTCCGAATGGTCGACATTGTAAGTGGAAGTGTGTGGGCTTGTTGTTACACTTGAACTCGTTATTTTAGCTGCTACTGAATGGATTACCTTAAACCGTCAACAGCAAGTCTTGCTAAAAACAGTTTCAACATGAAGCCAACGAACTTAGCGAGGCGGCCCATCGTTAACTCGGGTTCGGGGGACTCTGGTTCGATTCCCGGCTCCAACAATTCCAATTTATGTTTCCGTTGTTTTATTTTACCGAAATCAGTCGAAGCGAATGTTGTAACTATTTCTTGACATAGGTTATGGCTGACACATTTACTAGTTTCTGCTCGTGCGTAAAGTTGATTCTAAGATCGCTGTAGACGAGACTTAAAGCCAGCCCATTTTTTAAAATATTAAACCGACGAAGACCCTTTGCCGGTGTTGCATTTACGCGACCTTTATTGCAGCTGTTCAAGATACCGTTGCTGTCATGCTTCCGCACATATTCTCGATTCAGGATAAAGTTGGATTATTTGACTGTTCAAAGGTTGTGTACAAGTATTTGTCCACAAAATAGATTTTGATGTAGTCATATGACACCATGTGAGTTTAACAGCTGTCCAAGTTTTGTTTACATTCCATTACCTGTCGAAAGGGACTTGTGAAGTAAAGTGACATGTGCCAATGTTTTCACTTATCGGTTAAAAAAAAAATTAAAAATATGTTTTTTGACGTGAAATTTTTTAACATCATGTTTGCTCTATACATGTCATTTACCCCTTCATTAAATTGTTATATTCATTCTTAAAGAAAATGTTAGGTCAAAATACATGAAACCTCAGTTCGGTGACGTTATTTTACTACATGCTAAACAAGAGATCATGAAACTAGAATGGACATAAAAATTTGCCTTAACATGCCTAAGCCAGTTCCCAGGTTTACAAAATAAAATAATTAGGTACACTGTACTTACTTTAGAACTATATTCCGCGTGATGCCGAAAATGTCTGCAGTCTTTTCGGCTACTGAGCACGATTCCATTTCGCCCCAAAGTATTCTCTCAAAAATATTCAGCGAAACACGGAGAATATACCGGTGACGCTGCCTATTCGTTACACGGTTAATTTTGATATTTTTCGCTTTTCAGTAACTACAGCCACGCGGCGTGCAGGAACCATTAGAACAACGGCGGTACTGAATTTATAAGTAGTGACAGAAGCGACAAGACATGATTTTTATCACTCGTTTTCTCTTTGGAATGTCATAGAGTTGGAGTTCGCAGAAGTATCGTTACACTGCAGTTTAGTAGGACCTTAGAGTAAATATAGGATAGAGGGAGCATCCTCTATACAGCTGCGTACGAAATTGTATGTTCAACATGTGTCACGTGACTTTAGTGGAATATGCGCGGGAAATTTGAAATAATATTGAGAACCAAGATAATAATTTCTTAGTCATCACAACTGTGTTGGGTTATTTTGGTACATTATGAATATATGCACTAAGGAGAGCATACTACTATATTATCGCATAGTATAATTGCGCAGAAATTTCAGAACTACAAATGTAGCCACGTTACTGTTTTCCTTAACCCAGCTGTTTTTAGTAAAAAGTAAATATTAGCTACGTACTTATTATAAGGTTTTGAACCGAGATCTTGGCGATACCACATGACTAAATATATATTCTGGAAGGTACGCTATGAGTTTCAAACAACACAACTGCATTTTTACGAGAAAACATAATAAACGACACCAAACTCTCGAGACCATGTTGGACACATTTTTGTCACGTCATGTTCTCTCTACTATATATTACCTCTTTGAGAAGGTCCTATTATAAAACGTCTGACGAAACTGACATGTTAGTAACATCACATTTAACACTTCGAAATATGTAAATGAGATACAGACAAATCACAATATTTCTTTGAAAATGAACGATTGTTTAAAACAAAATCTCAAATTCCATATGGTTTTTTTTTTAAATTTCACGTACGTCCCGACAACCGGTACAATAGCAATTGTTAAAAAGCTCAATTATGTTGCTTTTAATAGAGTTGTTATTCGATGTTGAGCCTCGAATTGTCATATTTACCACTTTTAAATAATTAGTTAATATACAAACTAATTACAGTATCTCAAGCACAACAAGTTGTTACATAAATAAATAAATATATATATATATATATATATATATATATAATCCACGCGGTATTGTTTACATTCCTATACGCCCCGAGAGCAGAACTGGAAGAAAAACATGCCCTGTTACCTGGCGACATTGCGTGAACTTTGGCCACCATGTTGGCTATATGACGGCATTCTTCAATAAATGTGAGCTTGAAAAAGTCTTATAAATGTAATGTTGTAGCCTTATTAAGCTGTAAAAACAAGTGTTTAATTTTAATATTATATATGTACCTATGTAAGTTAATATATATTTACATCATATAAACAATACATTCGAGACTATTTTATGTCTTCTTACCAATCGTACAGCCCTGAAATACTACAAGTATATATGAATAAGGGCTTTGATCTTCTCAATATTCAGGACCGTTACATTAGTTTCATATGCTGTCAAATTGATACAACTTTATACTGAATCCGTAGTACTAGAGTTAACATCTGAGAACATATGAATGGTGGCCAGGAAACATCCGTTAAAATAACTCTCCTGCATTTCCTGTTTTCGCCTGGCATGTGACGGTACCGCAAGGACCAATGTGAAGTATAAGGCACATTATCAGCGTTACCTCATTTGCCTGTAAACATAAATAGCAAATAAATATTTATGACAACGATATTCAAAAGTACTATTTTTAAGCACGGTACCTGGTATTTAACGTAAAACAAGAATTTTGTGTCCTCTCTTCGCACTAAGCAAAAAACGGTGTCAGATAGTGCTTGATAACGTAACAGTTTTTTTAACTGTTCGTGAATAATTCAGACTTATACATAATAATGAGCTCTGACTTCTTTAATAACGCCGTTATTTTTTTTTCACTTTTACAATGTTATTTATGTATAGACATACGCATTATTTAAAATAAGACCAACTGAACAAAAATATCTGTATTGACTAAAGTGCCTTTTTTTTTCGGTGTTGGCTAAGTATTAAACATTCAAATTCTCACAGTTATGCTGGTATTTTTTTAGTTCCGGAAGCAAACAAGTAGCTGTGTTGTTGAACATACTTTTGTAAATGTTGAAAAATTTTCCTTGTAAGATTATTAGTTTATAATTTTAAAAGGATTAAAAAAAACTTAAAAAAATTGTGTAGTTTACCAAAATCATAGGTTCGCTGGTAATTACTTATGCAAAGATCACAACCTCTGAAAAGCATTTTCCTGAAATAAAGTGAATGTTTACATTAATTGCATGCTTTAAAAGAATGGATATTACATAACTGTACATATGGAATGTACACGCATAAATAAAGACCAATCAGTAAGGAAGTCACAGTTGTTTAGGGATAAGATGCGTAGATTCTGAGCGCGGGGTGAGTAGTTTGAAACTTAGCACCTAGAAATTTTTTTATTTTAAAAATGACTTACCGTAAACGTCCTTTATTTAATAGTCATTTGATAAATAAGTTCAGTGTAATTTATGAAGTACATTGAGCAATTAAATGTATTATTTTCCTTACTGAGAGCACAACTACAAGGCAATTCCTTGTAATTTTAAAGTCATATACTTTGTATTTTATTACAATTACAACTTGTAATTTTACAAGGAATTTCTTTGGCAACTGGGTTTCCAAATATTTTCTTTGTAAAAGTAGAAAAATATTTTTACAGTGTAACATGTGAAACAGGACAGAAATTGATGGAACGCAGAGCAAACACTACCATAGCTCAAACAGCTAAGAATAGAGAAGTGCAACCAAAACATCAGTTATATCATTGTATCGCAAGAACTAGTTATAAGAGGAAACAGGCTTGCAACATTGCGAGGAATAACTTGCCTATCAACGTCTATTGACGATTAAGTCAGACTACGACCAGACCAATATGAAACATTGCACAACTTGTGGTGACCAGTCAGACTCAAGGCCCGACCGAGATCGCTAACTTGAAAGACACCGTCACGTTATTTCGCTTCTGTATACCAGGATGCTTGTACAATTCCCGAAACTTCTACAAAAACTAAGGTGGTATAATAGGATAGATATCCCTGGCTACTCTGCCAGAAATATTTTTAACTGTAGGTTAGCAACGTTGTGATGTAATACACACAAACAATTACAAGGAACACGTTTTTGATGCCAGCAACTTAACTCTAATCATTTTTGGTGCTAATCGAATTCAAATTTCACTGCATCTGAGCTAATCAAAATACTTTTCTGCTACACTTCTTGAGACAAGTCACTATACGTCACTGTTGATGCTTTAGTGATCGGTATAGAGAGCCTAATTTTGATTGTATTTTCATGTATAATATGCCTTCACAGCCCACCAAAGTAGATATTTAACACAGATTCATATACTAAATTAATTATTGTTACTGTGTTATATCATATTTTGTTATAAAACTGTGCTTTTGACTGCATAACTAGTGAAATACCACTGATATGCTTTTTTTTTATGAACATTGGTATATTTGACAAGGATGATCTCAAATCAGGATCCTCGTTCATTAATAGTACTTTATTTGTTCGCTGTTGTTTCTATGCTAGCATAATGTAATAATATAAAATATATTTCTATGGAATGTTAAACACCAGCTGTGTCGTTACATACGTGTTTATAGAAGACCTGTGCGAGACTACGTTTTATGTTTACCAGTTTAAAAAAATCAGGGGGAATTCGTAGTTACATAATCTTCAATAAAAGTAGTAGTTTCGAATTTATTTTAAATCTAACAATGTAGTGGTTATAAAGGCATCTCAAGTTTTACGTGATAGGGGACGTGATAATAATGTTATTATTTACATCACACTGTAATTAACACAGTAAAGCGATTGCATACACGTAAATGAACATTAAATTCGAAATAATAATTTTTGTAAATAGCAACGTTAACTGGATCACCGAATGAAATCTTACAAGCCCGTTGAACACAAAATGAGAAAAATTAATAACATTTGTTACTACCACATATTTTTATCGTTCGCGCACTATTACTTCAGGAAAATCAACAGTACAAACATCTGCTTTCTATGTCTAATAACAATACAAGCCACAACATCCTCAAATACACATCCAAATAGCTAATACTTTTACAATTTTGTAGGTAACTGCTCAGTAAAGATGTAAAGAGGTAGGTAAAAATAATACTGACTACAACCTGGAAGACTCTCAGGTCATGTGGGGTTGCCTACAACACCAGGCACCCCGTTGGCATTCACAAACTGTTTTCATTGTAAGGTGAGGTCCTGTCCAACAAATTTCCCTTCACCCCATTGCCTAAATAATGATGTGATAAGAATACAAACCGAACTTGAGGTAACTACTCGTATATTCCTCTCAGTCAGTAAGAAAGTGAGCGTTAAATAGTCTAATGACCCCTGCATCGCAGATAAACCAAGACAATTCCTAACATACACTGGTAAGGACAGTGCGTAACTACCAGTAATTGAATTTACACGTAAAAATTTATCAATTTTCAGTAAAAACATGATCATAATATTTATTTCCACCAAAAGTCCTAAGTGTACTTCTATAAGCAATATTTCTGCAGAAAATATATAAATAATCGTACCAAAAATAGTTTATAAAATTGATACTTAGAAACTACTTTTGAAACTTTAAGTATTTAACATTAAAACGATTAACAAATTCACCATGTTTCAAAATTGTAGCCAAACTTTAAGAGGAATGTAAAACAAAAAAATAAAAAAAATAATTTATTTTGTGTTGATTATAAATTAAAATTAGGTGTGCTGCAAGCTAGCTAGGTAGATCACTTAAGATGCAAATGTATGCAGCAGAATTTATATATATATATAAATATATATATATATATATATATATATGTGTGTGTGTGTACACATACATATGTACGACAAGGTAACAATTATGTTACAAAACGCCAGTTCCTGTGGTAGAATTAACATATTTGTAAATATTTGCGAATGACGATACATTTACTTACTGGAAAACTGGTATCACACTCATTCAAATCGCTAAGCATTATCAGGGAACAGTTTGGCCTAACAATGACGACATTTTTTTTTCGAACTTATGTGAGAAATATTAGTAGTATCATTGTATAACTTAGAAGCACCATAGTACCTGTAATTAAAAAAATTTTGTATTATCTTAAACGACTTTGATGTTTATTTATTCTTCAATAAATACGGTAGCCTGACATTATAAAAAATTGAAAATTTATACTTAAATCCTTAAAGTGTCTGAAATAAAAGAAAATTATTATATTATACAGATAAAGTTTCCGATAAGTGTGATATTTCATTATACTTCCCCGTAAATTTTAGATTGTAGACCAGTACACTAACTGACCATCTGAATCTGCATGAATAGATTTTATCGGTTTCCCCTTGTAGGACCATTGTTAATGCATGGTTTTATGCTGTATCGAAATGTACTACAGACCTCTATGGTGTAGAGGTCAGACCAATCGCCTTTCATCAAGGCGATCCGGGTTCGTTTGCTAGAGCAGTCTGACATAGTTTACTGCTTGCAGAGAAGTAGCGTAAGTTGCCAATGAAGAGGGGTCTTTACACATCTCCCATTTTCCCTGCGCTCCTAATCCGTTGTTGCTCTGTTACGAGGCCTCAGATCATGTCATCACTCTGACCACGGCCGTAGAAGAACAGGTCTGGACACTCGCCTGGAAACTTGACCCCCTTGTTGTTTGGCTGTAGTTCACCAAGTTACCGAGAATATTGTGTTTTATTGGCGCTGATGTTACGGCGGTCGGAATGTAACTCCGCCTATTTCCCTCCTACTAAGACAAACAATTTATCAAAACGTAATTTTTATCAAATTATTATAAACTTCATTCGCTCACAAATCTAAGAAAAGGCTCCAGCAATTTTTATTTACTTTATAAATTTAACAATGGAGAAAAGTGGGCGGAGTTTGAGACCGACCGCCCGGAAAACAGCGCCAAAAATGTACGACATTCTCGGAAACTTGACGAACTACAGTCAAACAACAAGGGGGTCAAGCAAAATACATTGTTAGATATAGGCGAGTGTCCAGACCTGTTCTTCTACGACCGTGGCTCTGACTGACATCTACTAGAGCCCAGTCTATAAATCTACCTCTAGGAACGTGATGCACTGCCACCATAGTAGTTATTAACTCCGTATAAATTCATTCACCACAAGTGTTTTGCCTGTGGCGCACGGATAATACGAAGTACTCAGTTACGTGAAGTGACACACAGTATATGAAGACGCCCACGGCAAATACAGTATGTTGTGATGTTTCTACACACGTTATGATGGAGCAATGAACACGTTTACAGTTTACTGACATGTGTTTCATTTCAGGTCCCGGCATTCTCTCTTCACTCGCACTGAAACATTCTGCACGGTACGAAACCCTGCAGGATGAATTGAAAGCTTTCCTATAGCTACGTTTACCTGTGACATGTCCGGTGTCTGACAGAGCCGTGGGAAGGGGGTGTGCGCACGTGTTTCCAGACAGGATTTCAGCCTATGTTCTCTGTATTGTACTCCTGCAGGGTGCGTCTCATAAACTGCGGTCCGTTTGCGAAATTAATGTTTACGTTAGCGTGCAATCTTAGTGGCACACGAATCTCTGTTGAAACAACGCAACCATTTGTACGCGGAAAAAGAGGCGTTTGGCCAAGGCATGTAAACAAGGAACGCTGTGACACGTGCGGAACAAAACAAGCTGAGTGCATTGCGAGGATCTGATATGCCGCAGGGAAGAGTTCTTCTCGGTAATACAGCGTGATAACAGTTAACCGACACAACAGCACAATTGTCACCCTGGGGACACAAGAGTCCTTTACAAATACTCACCAAAGTAGCCAGGGTTGAGCAAAATGTCAACTACAGTCGTTAAATGAGACGTATCAACTCTAATGAAAATAGTTACTCATTTTGAAATTATAACTGATGTACTATGGAAATTATTGCCAAAATTTATTTCTTATGTCAGTACATCTTATGATTGTGTGAATATTTACGTTAAATTTTGCTGTACGGTTTAAATTTAATGATGAATTATTGAAACGTTGAAATACTTATTGTTGCACACTCAAGACTTGCATATACAGACATAATGTGCGTAATGCAAGGTAATGATGATTTCTAACCGGCAATCGTAATTTTAAATTGAATATAACACATTATTGAGTGACAAATAAATTTACTATCGGTACCCGTGTTACAGATTTTGAAAAAGTGATCCAAGATAACTCTGACTTCGTCAATAAAAGATAGCCGTGCTGATACATGTGTTATGGGATAGAGGTAATTGGAGGTTAGGGTCTTGAATACAGATAAAATTGAAAGAAATTTCTGTAAATATTAAGGCTGTTGTGGTATCGCTATCATGTAGTGGGAAAAAATTAAAGTAACAATTTAGATAAATTGGGTGTTTAAAATAGCAATTTAAAAAATCAAATTAGGTATGTGCCTCGTAATTAAACTTTAAATTTTGCACCGTTTGGGTGGCTACAGCGCTCTCGTCGGCGGTGCACAGTGGACCACGTGACTATTTGATGGCTCGGAAGGCTGTTGTTTAGTATCGCTATATTTCTTTGCTCTTACTCTATGTTTCCCCTTCTCTTCCCTGCGCAGGCGCGTTAGCTAGACTCTGGCCAGGTTGAACTAAGGTTCTTGTGTGGGCCGTCAGCTCACTCTCTCTTCTGAACGTGGGCAGTGATAATGTAAGTACTTCCGAGCTCCTAGTGTAGTGTGATAGGGTAGGTTGTCCCCCCATGGCGAGCAAGGCGACTGCCCTCATGTGTTGTGCTTCAATTAAATTAATTCTTGTTATGTGTTTTCTAAATTCCTTTTTCGGTCGCCGTCTTATAAAAAATTCTTTCTTGGTTTTAAAATGTTTTTGTAGGGTTTTACTGTGTTCTTTGCTATTTGACTATTCCACATGGTATTTTTTTAGCTGTTTTGATTATTTGTTGCTTGATTGCCCGATGGTTTTTTGCACACACGTGTGTTGCTTTATTAGCTTTTAGCTTTGTATCCCATATTTTGACAATATGGAGCCCGCGGAAGTAACTACCTTTGTGATGACAGGTTTGATGCGCCATGTGTTTCATGTAATTAAATTGTAACTTGCCCAGGTATTTCTCTTTCAAGCTGATTTACTTTGTGATCCTTGTAAGTCTTATTAGTTTTTTTTTTTTTGCAATTTTAAAATAATAATTTTCCGTCATACAGACGTCAATAATGTCCACTGTACCTGAATTGTATTTTCTTTTCATTAGTTTAAAAAGTCAAATTTGTAACTTCGTTTGTTGAACCATTAAATTTTGTTTAGCTATATGTTTGAATTTGTAATATTTTTATAATCCGCAACACGCGGTATGCCACAAAATGTATGTTGCCTCAAAAATACAATAAAACACATACAATATTGGCTTTGCTATTCAAACAAAGGCCATTTTAACTGAATTAAAACCTGTTGTTGGAAGAAATAAATTTTTCATGCACCTAACCAAGCGATTATATATATATATATATATTCGACTGTACAAAAATTTGCTCTGTGTATAGGCAGGGAAAGAGTGAGAGTTATTACATGAGGGAGTAAGAAAGATGTCAACTTCATCGCCACCAGCAATTACTCTGCCGTCCTGTATGTATAAATACCTCAAAGTATGTCTCTTCAGAGTACAACCTTCCCTCCCGTGCTCTAAGCATAATTTTATTTCACTGTAACCATATACTTAATCATATTTACACGATATTATTGCAAGATGCCAACACTTAACTATACCTTGAACAAGATTTATTACAACAAGATTTTTTTTATAAGAAACATGGTACAGCAACTTGTACGGCAATGTTATTTTCTCAATGTACGTAAAATTTTGGTTTGCTAGGTGACTACTGTTCAAGCATAGAGTTTAAATTTAATCTCAAATTATGTGGCTTTAAGAATAATATTATTGGTGTGTAATATAATATTTTTTTAATCAAAAGTTCTTTTTATCATTACACATATGTTAAATGGCAAAAACCAGCGGACAAGTGTGTGTGTGCGTGCGTATGTGTGTATGTAAAGACGATAGGTCGTATAATTTACACACCTTTATCTCTTGAAATGAATGTCCTTTCTCTGTGTAGTCGTTTTTATTAAATTGTGTGACTACCTTCAGAAAAAATAACATATTTATCTTAAGGAAAAGCCCGTTAGGAATATAGTAAGAACTGAAGACGTAACACTCTTTTTAGGTTCGAATTTCAAAATAAATTCTAAATTATAGGTCAAATTGTGGCAAAAATTATTAACATGATATATAAGTGATTACTCGTATTAAAAAATAACGATCTGCCAACAAAGTAGATTTGTCGCAAAAATAGGTAATTGTTTACAGATGTGGCAACAAAAACTTGTGTTACTGTTAAAGTTTTTTTCAAATCATATATCTTAGAGGTAAATTTTATTGATAATTAATGTTAAAAATTATTGATTTTGCGGCAATGAAACATACTGTGTTCCAAGAACCTTACAGAAATAAACTGTAGCAATACCAGAAGTTGGTTATTTAAGTTTTTTTGTATCGCTATCTAAAAAGCTCGAATCAGTTATTACTCTTTTATGCAAATGTGAAGTATGTACTTTTCAAAATATAAAATAAATCTTAAAATTAGTTTAAAAAATCGTTGAATCCAACATAAATGACCATAGTCAATTTCTTAAGGTTTTTTTATCTTCTAGAAACAGCTTTCAATATCTTTATCGTATTTCAAATTTTATTTGGATATGTAATTCTAGACCACAAAAAATTACACCCAAAGAAACCTTTGTAACGCCAGCTTGTGAAAATTTTAGATTTAGAGGAATAGTCATGTAAATATTAAAAGCGAACTTAAGGCAATAGCCCAAATTGGTTGCTTATGTCATTAAAATGGCGTAAAAAATTATCTTCAAAATTTTTGATATTTTTCCATACTTTAATATAGACTTTCAAGACAATAGCTTATGTTAAGATAGCAGCAACTAAATACCATGATGCTAATATTGTCTGAAAGCGTTGTTTCTATAACATTGCTGCATGCCATTACTATTTACAAAATTAATAAATAAGATGAGTACTAGCATTGTGTTGAAAATTACTCTTTTGACATTTATACCAATTTTAATTTTAAATATAGTATATATATATATGTGTGTGTGTATATATATATATATATATATATATATATATATATATATATATATACACACACACATACACACACACGTTTAGGTTAGTAATATGCTAGTGAAGTTTTGGAAACAATTCTTTTTAACTTTTAGTCATTTTTATGATGTCACGAAACCGTGAAACATACCAAAAACGTCAGTAAAAATGGTACCACTTAAACGGTGTTACAAAAGACTGGTTAAACACTTTCACTGTAAGTAATTCAGGATGAGGTACAGCTGCGGCCTATGAGGTGTGACACGCCATAGTGTCGAGGCATGCTAATGTACGACCTGTGAGCCGGGAGAGCCAATGACAACGCCACATCTGGCTTACGGCGCGCTATGACGTCACCAGTGACGCAGCTAGAGCTAAGGGAGGACTGAGGGGTGAAGAGGGGGCTTGGTCATGGTCGACAGTATTTACCGGCCTCGAGGGGCGCCGGCACGTCGTAAATCGTCCCTATGAGCCCGGCCGTGTTACACGATCACACTGTGGCGAGGTTCACACCATCACTGCCTGCCGTACCATACTGAGCCACTGCCACAAGTGGTGTAGGAGCTGCATGGTAAGTTACAAACAATCGCTAGGAATACTTCCCATAATATCATGCAACAATGTTAGCACATAAAACAACAATATGGAGATAAAATATACTTCAGTTACTTTCATTGTTACACGTCCACAAGCATAAATATAGTTTGTAATACTTATTTTAAAGGTAATTTAACAAAACACGTCTGTGCTACGAGAGTTGGAAGAACTTTGGCAATGTGGTTGTAAAAATAGATCCTCTTTATATTATGTAAATCGGAAAAATAATTAAAATAATTGCATGCAATGTAGTGTATTTTTGTGATGGCAAGCCTCTTAATTATATATATTTTTCTTCAAATCAGTAAAAGAAGAGAAAATCCGATATTAAAATCATAAAATTTATGTTCTCATAAATTAAATTAGAAATGTGTAGATATTTTTAAAATATCAGAAAACAGTTCAAATATGATAAGCAACAAAAGTTCACGAAAAAAATGGCTGTTACAAAATAATTTGGCCGTCTGAATACTAACAAAACTTTTCTTTCAGTGTACCGAAGGTAATTATTATGCTCATCTTATATGCATATCGCTAGGCGTCTTGGCCAGAATACATGACAATATTCCAATGATGTACATTTGAACAAGAATATCTATTCAAAAATACTTTTCTTCTGTTTAAAAATATTTACAAAAAGTAATTACCATTTCATTTTATAATGTTATCCTAACCTGCCGGTATATTTTTAGGACAGTCAAAAAACCTCAGATATTCACGTACACCTCCCACTTCACATACATTTATGTTCCTGTATATTTTATAGTCCAAAATTAAAACAAAACAAATCCAAAAGATTATAATATGTAAAGCATACATAGAACCATTCTGTGGTAGATCCATCACACTGTTCATACTGGCTGAAGAAGTGGCAGGAATAATACATGGTCATTATCATGGAATCATTCCTACATTCATCTGGATTTATTTCGGAAGACTTCTGAAAACTGAAACTGAGATGACCATGGCGGGAATGGTAGACGTGTAGATGAACACTTCGTAGAATGCAGTAGTCAATGATATACAAGGTCCATGCAAAGGTTTTGTAACCAATACGTGACCGAATACGCTGAGGTAAATTCTACTACAAGTTAGAAAGATAAATGTTAAAAGTTTGATGCAGGGAAAATTGAGCGCTAGTATCGCTAATGGGTGTAAACTGGCCAATCAAAGAGTTTTCCTTAATTTTAAGTCACAATAAGCTGAAAATTTAAAACGCGAAATTGACTTATTTTCATGACTTCTGTCATTTATTCCGTCGAGCTGCACACAAGCAGGTATGGAACGTGTCAGTATAAATCAAACACGTAGTACACATGCACTGTTATACATCCGACAACACATATTTTAAATTACAGTTACAATACAAATCAGTGACATACATGTTTCAGAAATTAATCTAATGAATAGAAGGTGTCAGTATACAGTATCTTTTTTATTTTATTTCTATACATATATCCTTGTTTGATACTCATAACTGTTTACATTAATTGGTAGGGAATTAAATAATGTTATGATTGTTAAATATGATCCCCTTTGAAACAGAGGATAGAGCTGTAGATGATACATACTAAGAAATTAAAAACGTATACAGTTGATTTTCAAAAAAAAAAAAAAATCTACAAAATGTTACGTTGCACATTATTTTCGAAGATTCGTAAAAAAATAGGTTCTGTAAGTACAACATTTTTTTATTTTCAGTAATTTTATGGTGAAGAACCTGAATATCGACTGTCCTGAGCAAGGACGTGTCTTCCTGCCCTAGCCTCGAGTGCCTGGCTGATGAAGGCCGCCTCGTGATTGGCGTATCCGAGGAAGTACTGTGGAATCAGGGCGAGATAGGAAGTTAGGAGCGATAGGGGAGTGGAGGGGAAGAGGGTGGGTGGAACGCGGTGTTGGTAGCCGTGGTGCGCTCGACGCATTTCATTAGGCGCGTGACTGAACGCCTGTCGACGCGATCCCACCCCCTTAATTCCCACCCCCTCCTCCTCTCCAGGGCTGGAATGGCATTTCTTCAGCAGCGCCATTCATCCCCCGGTACCCCTGCAACCACCGCGACAGGCGCCCACTTTACGGCCCGCCGTATATTACGTTGCCGCCAGAGATTGGTACTTACCACTTCCACACCCCTCCCCTATCCTCACCCAGGCTTCAAGCTGCGGGCTATCCACGGTACCAACTAAAACTCTCTTCTTTCACTTCCTGACGACGAGTCACGCCGACCGACTTCATGCTTTTACAAGTAAAGGTTTCCTTCCTGGAGATATTCGTATTTCAAAACATATTTCTGATCTGTACGGAACATTGACGTGTTAAAGCTATACGTACGCGATATAATTGGGGTGAAAACGTTGGTCTTCTATTTGTTGGATCTCTGGGACATCAGGATAGACTTTTGTCTTATACGAAATATATTCTTCTTGTATAAGTTTCACTTATTTCTTCTACGCAAAAAAGCTAAGTGTTATTATCTTTTTTTATTTTATTTCCTTTTTCTCATATATTATGAAATTTATAGTGATGAATAATATAAAGTGCAAACAATTTAGGTGCGAATATACTAACATATTAATATATACATTTAAAACAATCCTTGCTTAAACACTATTAAATTACATCGTGGGCTGAATCTAACAAACTTTTCTAACTCATATTAAAATACAATAAATTAACTTGTGATAAATATTAATTTTGTACGTATACCGTAATAACCATTTGAAAATAAATTTGCTAACACAATCATTTTAATAAACTACGATGGATACCCGAGCAAGTGTTTCATACAATTAATAATTTTCCTCTACATATTAAATTTATACATTCCGATAAAGTTTCAATCAACATAATACATGTACCATACGTACGAAATACATCAACGCATATAAATCCTAAACTAACAAAATACGTTGTCACACAACAGGTAGCACGAAACTAAAATAAATACACTAACGAAAATATTGCTGTACTATTAGAAAGAACATGACCAAACCGTTTTTTAAGTACCTTACACTGTCAGCGTATCTGCAGGATGTTCGTATAGATTATGTACAAAGTAATTCGTAATTTGGTTTCGGTATTTATACTGTATTATATGTGTTTACCGACTTAAATTTACTTACATTTGGAACTTATGTTATTGACTGGCAGTGTCTTGCAATGTTTTCTTAAAGTAGTCAGTTCATTCGGTTTATTCTTCATCTCCATTGTCATACACGTTAGTAAATAATACTATTTCAAAAATTCATGGAACATTACTGACATTGAAGAAAATAGACATTCCTGCACTTCTTAGAAAATTACACTTAAGTACAAAGTAATTTGTTTGAGCATGTTGCGCAATCGGCTAATGAGATCTGGCTGACATTCCCAATACATTTATAAACAATTCGCTCTTAATAACGAAACATATATTGCGACGTACCTTGCAAAATTATGCATTGCGATTCTGTTTTTTTTTTTTTTGTGTCGAAAGGAGCTATATCAAAAGTTACATAAAAATTCTGAAGAAATGTTTAGAAGTCACATTTACAACTTTCTTTAGTTTCATGACATTTTTCACAAAATTATAATTTACAGCAGAAAAATACTTTCTACTCTCATTTTTTTACAATTATTACATTTGCCTTATTCACGCTGCATATTTAAAAACTATATATTTAAAAAAAAAAAAGCTCAATGTCTATATACTTTTTGTTCTCATCTCCTGAAATATTTCTAATGAATGCATAGCAGTGCTTTAAAAATTGTTAACAAATCAATTATATAAATAATGAAGTAACAATATTTGTACAAGAACTACGGCAAATTTGCAATATTAATAACCTCGATTACAGTAAATTAAGCTTTCTGCGAGTGCAAGAAAATCTTTCGACAGTAGTTAGAAAGTTAAACAAATAATATCACGATGTTTTCAGAATCTGTAAATGTTGTGACCATTTAATTGATGACGAGTACGTTGTCTTTTAACCACAGCATGAGTCTCTACGAAAGAACTTTTTATGTTACATAATATGTTGGACGTGGCTGATGTGGTCTTGTTACGGTCTACAGTAAAAGGACAGTTTTAAATTGCCAAATGGTAAAATAGTGAAAATTTAATTTATGGCAAAATAAATGGTAGCGTACAAGAATAAGGAAACGCCCAATAACATGCAATGAACCATGTTGAATATCATTCAGCATTGTATTGATTGCTTCAAATATTTTTTTGATTAAGTCCTTAGTCACTGCATAAATAAATTTCATGTGAAAAGTATATAAAATATTTTATGTGTCTTAATTTGTAGATAACATAGGAGTTTTGCTGCCATAGATGCTAGTAAAGTTATCGTACGAGGATATAAGTATACTTTTGTTGGCACTACTGAGATTCTCTACAGGCAGTTGTGTTACCTTGTCTCTTTTTGCATAATTTTACAGAATACAAAAATAACCTCTTGATTTCAGTTTTTTTTCGTTTCTTCCATAGATAAACGAAGCAAATGAAAGCAAACAAGTTTTTTTCTACTACACACTAAGATTTTTTGTGAGTACACCATTCTGGAAAATCACATATTAGTTTTATTTCCATGTCTGTTTTCAAAGGTTATATCCCCTTATATCTGGCGCACTCTTCTCCTGTCCAGCATATGTTCCGAATACTCTAAGCCTTCCCGATCTTCTATTACTCTTTTTTCCTTCCAATCGGTATTCCCCCCCCCCCTTTTTTTTTGTAAGCAGTATCGTCTCAATATTTGGGCCTTTCAGTTCCAATCTTATATTTCCTTCGCCATGCCTCGTTTCTCGCTAAGCCTCTTCCATTCCTATTCCTTCTTTGTTCTTATAATACACAGTATTTTCTGCTACAGTTTCATCTCGAACATTTTCAAATACATCTCCGTCTTTGTGTGTACTCGGCGTAAAACATTGACAATTTATGTCTGGAAAATTTTCGAGCTATTTTATTTCTTATCAACTTTGTGTGTGATACATCAGAGTGTGCCACAGCAAACACAGGCTTATATCTACGCCCAGTTCAGTTTTTTTTTTAATTTTAGTCGATATTTGTAACGCATAAATACGAACATATTAGGCCTGCTCTTTGAGGAGACGCTTAAATGTCGTTTTCTTTTAGTAAATGAATTGGAAAAGATCTCTCTTACTCTATTACAAGAGACCTGAAAAAATCGCGTTTTCTTGTACACACACGTTAGAATTCCAGCAACTATAAGTTCGTGCCACTTTCGCAATTGGCTGTTGACTTATTTGACATTCCCTGGAAGTCGCTAAGCCAATAACAACGTGCCCCATATCACTGTATCAGCGAGCAGATAATAAACAGCTACTGTGTGCTTGAGTGCATATATATATATATATATATATATATATATATATATATATATATATATATATATAATTAGAGACTAGCCTACACTTCAGTGAACCCGCGAATATATTCCCGTCTCTATCTATTACACGGCCGCATGTACCAAACTGAGATATTCTAGTAGAGTCAGGAACTCTATCATGTTCTTCTACGTCCCCACAGCCAGTTAACATAAGTTAAAAAAACAATAACTTATCGCAGTTGGACAGATACATTAGTTCATACAATTCTGTTTATAACTAATGCTGAGAAAATTTACAAATATGGAATTTGCGACACTACTTTGTTGTCGACACAGAGGTCATTACAGACGGCGAAACACAACTTGGTACAATGACAGGAGCTGGAAGAAGAGTCAGACATGGCCTTTGTTAAGGGACCATCCCAGCATTCCCCTGGAGTGATTAGGGAAACCATGGAAAGCTGAAACCAGGATGGCCGGATCCGGGGATCTAACCCGGGTCCTCCCGGATACAAGTCCAGCGTGTTACAGTTGTGCCACTTTGCTCGGTCTGTATTTTGTTGTTTCAGCACCTTTAATGTAGAACGTACAATTTAGCAAACATTTGTGGAGAGACGTGTTTAAATGGTGGTGTTTCTTATTCAACGAAGTTAAGGGCTTTGTAACCAAAGTTACTGCGCGTCTTAGTAAATACCCATTTCCTTGATTGGGACGACTACATACGATAATTTTCTTTTCTCAACTGTATCGAGAATGTTTGTGTAAACATATTTTATGATTAAAGTGAGTACCAGTTAGTAGCCTACTTTAAGTCTTACACTTGAACAATGTACCCTTTAACATTGTGTCGACATCTAAGACTCTGTGACTGTCAATTAAGAAAATATTTTATCAGTATTTTTCAAATGTAAGTTTAATATTTTGGATGTAATACATGTTTAAATTCCTGGTATGGTCAGTATATGGAGCTAACTCATATCGGTATGCCTAACGTGTATATATTGTGCACAGTAACCACTACATTTTCGAATAAGTTAACGTGCTTTGTAGAGTGCTACCTAGAGTTTTGCAATCCTTTAACCCAAGTAAACGGTGAATAATATAGTTGGTGTGAACTTCAAACCCCCATTTTGCACTCGTACTCACAGTTGAAAACTTTCACAAGATAGGAGCTCGACTGTGTTCCACTGCTGTGAATGTGGGTTTGTCAAATGGATCCTCCGGCTTGTTTGACCGACTTAAAAGTCACAGCTGTTGACAAGAGTGTTTTCTCTGGGTACTCGCGTTTCTTTCGAGCTTGCATTCCACCACTTCTCTATATTTGTTTCCTGTCATCGCCAGCGATGAATTTCTCACCGTCAACATTTCTACGTAACAAGAATGCAGCCACGAAGTTCAAATGAGGAATCATGTTTAAATTTCTAATTTTAATTGATACAATTTTTAGACAATCGTTTGATACAAATTTAATTCTACGTAAAACGCCTGGAAAAATACTGCTACAAAAAATGGTACTTTTAAAAACCCTTTTTATTAAAATGTTATTTTTGTATTATATTACACATAAAATTTTTCAGAGGTCACTTTTAAAAATATTTTCGAAATAAGCAATTATTAAGAAATTTTACGTAGAATAGCTTCTGATTTGAAAGTATTAGTATCGGGTTAATGAACGTAATAACTTAATTAGACATCAACTCCTAATTTCAGCTCTGTGGCTGCCAGGAAAGTATGCTGTGGCCTTGAAGAGTGAAGGAGCATATAAATCTTTAACACACAGTAGTTTTCTCGCTACAAGCATTCCTAAAGGCGAATATACGTTTTTGACATTTTATGTTATAAATGTTAATCTAATGCATTTACATTGTTGGATAATAAATTACGTTCATATTAGCTAAAATTTGTTAGAGGATATAAAAATAACACAGTACTTATTATCTTTCAACAAGTGTCAAATAATACGGGAGAAATTATTAATTTAACAATATACAATTATGTAGCAGACTAACATTTAGAATGTTAAATGATTAAAATGTTGATATAGGCAGTTCGGGATAAAGTGAGCACTTACAATAGACCTATTTTGGGCCAAATCGTATCTTTCCGCGCTTAACGACTGACGACGGTACATGTCTAACCTCTCTGGACACGTCATATGATGTTTGCGAGTGTAAGATATAATTTGTAGCCATAAATAATCCTTACTGTTCGATAAAAAAATATGTTTATTAATTGTACAAAGTACAATTGTGACGATTTCGGTTGATTTTGTCAGTATTGTTGGATTGAAGAAGGAAAACCCACTGAACTATATTGCGTAATTGCGCTGCCAACCTTACAAGCGGCAAGGCGACTATAATTAATGTTAAATTATTTGCAGTAACGGCTAGTGATACTTTTCAAAGGTTACATTTTTAGTGTTCATTTTACCCCTAACAACGTATGTGCCTGCGTGAATGCTTGTAGTGGGTAAAATACTGTAAACTAGAGACGGTGATGTACAATACCCAGTAACCAATGAAAGAAAATTCCCTTCTTCACAACCAATGCAGGAATGTAAAGACGTTAGAACTTCAGCTTTTTTTAAAATGAATTCCTGAAATTTTCTGATTTCGCGGCATGCATTCATTAGTAGCAGGACGTGAATCTGGGACAAGAAGAGGGGCAGTAAGGGAAATATTGGATAATGTGTGGTGGGGGAGAAGGAGACAACGTCAGCAGACTGGCTGGAAGAAGACTGGAGAACATTCCAGACCAGACTCCAGCAGTATCTTGTAGGCGACCCAGGGGAGCCGGGCAAGTCTCCAGGGGTGTCTTACTAGAAGAGGCAGCAGTGTTGCCTGGAGAGCTATACAGCCGCGCAGTTGTCAGAGCTGACTGTCTGTGTATGTGACCTCAGGGGCAAGGCTTCTTCCTGCTGGGACAAACCTCGGTTCTGCAAGACGCTCGTACGAGACTCCAGGATACATAACTAGCTGCGAGATTCCTTCAGACGATTCTCTCTTGCTATCAGTCGCTACGTCAGAACATATCGACACTCTAGTACTGTGAAATACTGCATACTGAATACCAATTAGAAAACATCCACTGACTGATTCAGAGTGGATAAATTTCCACAAATAAAGCCCAATATTTAATGCAGATATTCAAATTGTGAATTAGCTAATATTCATTGATTCCCAGTGGCTTTCCACTGCTTTAACATTTTGAAACTTCTTCACAGGAAATTGATGATATAATTTACATTCCATAAACGTCCACTAATTCGTATTCTGAATGTGTAGCATTTCATTATAAGAAGCAATAATATATAACGTGCAGCGCCTAACTGCTGGAGTGGTGTGACGTGATGCGGTAATAAAGCAGCTACTGAATGCAAGAACGACGCAAGTTACGCTCATCAATAACGTGAACCACCATTCTGCAGTGCTCAAGAAAAATATGTTTAGTTAATTTTTACGACTTTTGAAAACTGTGCATAGTTGTAATGTTATTATTACAGGTACGTGCATTTCGCGGATATATTGTATGTCAGGTTGAATGCCAATACCATATACTCTACTGTAACATGTGTGATTGTATGAAGGTTGTCTCGACACACATTTGACTACAGCAAGCTGGTAGTAAATAAGTAAATAATCCACAGCACCATCACGTGATACCCGCTTCTATAGTCGGAAGCCAATAGACATTCGAGTTTGGCCAGACTCTGTATAGGCCTACTGCCAGATGAATATGCAAAATTCACGTACCTCTAATTATTATAAATACTATACTAATTAGAAAATATTACAATTAGGAGTTTCAAAGTTTGAAAATGCGAAATATATTTTTTGTAAATTTTATATTAGTCAGATTTAAATATTTGAGTTCTGAAAGTAAATTATTGTGCTACATCACACAAGCTTTAACGTAATGAATAAGCTATACCTATCATGTTAGAATCATGTAATTCTTATTAATAATAATTATTACAATAACTTAAAGAATTTGCTACTTGCTATTTTTGAAATTTTTGAAGTAACTATATGTTGCGTTAGTTGTTTGTTCTCGATATTTTTTCATACTTCATGTTTGGTAAACTTGAAAACAGTTGGGTGTTCCGAAGAAGATGTAATACCGACCATATCGGTGTTCAACTCAACCAATACCACCAGTGCCATTGTTGTGGTTATTGTAAGTGAAGATAGCTGTACTCGTCAACACAGGAGACCAGTAGTTCATACTGAGGTGTGATTCGAAATGATGGCAATCACGAATATTACAAAACGTTCTTGGCAATTATATAATTCACATTTATTTAAATAATCTGTCATAAAATGTCAGACAACTTTTCAGATTATTAAGTAGAATTTGAGTATTGCAGACTGCAGTAGTTTCGGTCGCGCCAACAACCATTATGGTTTTACAGAAAACTATGACAACTAAGCACGAAACTTTATTACTCAGCGCTTCATAAGTCGATACACAACGTTAGTTATAAGTGAACTGATGAAAATAAATTAAGTGAATAGATGTTGGAGGCGAGTGCTCTAGTCTCTGCGCCAATAGAGGCCACAATGAACTGAATACATTGGCAGGGAAAGCCGCTCGCAACTGCCAATGTAATAAGCCGCAGTTTACAGACACTTATTAACGTTTGTTCCAAGCGATTGTCTCGATCTGTAGCTGTGTCAAAAACCAATTATGAGGTTTATTTGGGTTTAGAGACTTAGGGTGGATATATTCTAATGACACATAACATCGCAGCGTGTAACGAAGTTGGAATATTTAGCCATGTTGGTTTTTTATATTAATAAGGGTTTAGAAATTTCCGTTTAATAAATTATCATTATTTATTCCAGGTAAGTTATTTAGTTGTGTCGTCTCTCATTGTATTGAGATTTAATTATAATTGACAATTTTGTTTTAAGGCAATTCTTTTAAAAAACATTATTATAATTAATAATACTACCAAAAAACACCACGATCCTTTGTTTTTCATTAGTTAGGTTCTTAATTTATACATAAATGTTATAAACCAAATACACGAAATAACACTCGGGGCAACAACAAACTATTCTAAAAATTGCGAAGACATAATTATTTCTTTAGAGATAGAAAACAAGTTGTCTTTTAGTTAGTTCAGCTTGCATTGTAAATATCTAACTCAAGACCAAAGCGAAGTTACAGTAACATGTATTTTGTGTTAATAATGTTTTATTTAAAAAAAATCTATTTAATTCACTATTAATAACATTACTACAAACTTGAAACAAAAATTGTCCTTGTGACGGAGCTGCTTTGTAGTCGCTTGCACTTAGACAGTAATTTTCGTCACAGCAACGACATTTGTGTTGAGGCTAACAAAGTCTGTATAGAGTGTGATCTCCCGTTCAAACACGTGTGCATATATTTACGACGCAGTACAATACTAGTTATGCTTTGTTATGTAAACAGGAAATTTGCGCTCCATACTGTTTCTTCTGTTTGGCTTATCTTGGGCTCTCACTGATCTGTAATTAAGCTCTCCTGTACGTTTATTTCCAACAGTTGACCACAACCAAAATGACCGCTGTTTATTGGTTGTTCATGTGTCCATGTTTCTCGACTTTAAAGAAAATTAAATTTTAAATGCCTAAACTTGTAAAATAACTTTGCGAGTTTGTTGTGAACTGGCTGTACGACGCTTTGTTAGTTTTTTTTCCGGGACGATAGTTATCGTTGCTGTAGTTAATGTTTTCATTACGTGTTTAGTTATTTACCAATTACGGTTGGTACAAGTAGACTTTTTCTCCGAAATAATTAAACTAGGTAGTAATTTTTTTTTTAGCAAACGTTTAACGCGATTTTACAGTATCTGACCTTGTTTCAGTTTCAGAAAATATTTATTATAAAAACTGCAGAAACTCAGACCTTTTCCGTATATCAACCGTAAAGACAACATAAGGAAGTAAATAATTAAAAATTCTTCTGCGTAATCTTAAACCGCATTAATTTATTTAATAAACATACATAAGATAAGTCAGAATTAAAATCTTACAACCAGGAAACAAAACACATGAAATACTAGTTTCATTTTCGTTGACCAAAGTTAATATGCACCACTGTTGGACAACTGTAATATTTCAGAAACTATGCACACAACGCCTTTTCGTGGGACCCGGTAAACTAGACGCCATCTGCTAAGTTTTGAATAGGTTTAATGTTAATTTTACACTTTCATTCAAGGCTTGTACGCATCAGTACAGTGACAAAATAGCTATAACTGACACGGCATATGAGAGCTTGTTTACTGTGTAACATGCCATAGTAATGACAATGTTTGTATTTGATGTTTGCGATGTACTGCCACGCGTTCGCTATGGTTGGACCTCTTGTAGTGCCACGAACGGACCGGTGGTACATCCATAGCGTACTGGTCCGTTCATGGCGTCACAAAGTGGCAATGAAACTCTCGACATTTTATGTATTTTAAGGCTTTTAAAAAGTTTAAACAATAGCATTACCATGCTTAATTTTAATTTGTTTCGGTGTTAGCAGGAAGTAAGGCACTCTGACCTTACAAAAATTTAAGGATAACGAAAGAAATTTAAAAGTTGATAATTACTTTTCTGAACTAATATTTTACTATAGTTCTCGTGCAAGCAGTAATCACCACAAAATCGATTACTGTAGATGATAACCCATACAAAATTAAGTCAAATTTGCAAGTGAGTTGTATAGTGCGTATGTCGTGATGTAAAGAGTTAGCGGACAAGACGAGAGAGCCATGCTGTAGCGTGGTACATAAAGTGTTCGTTCTTGTATAAAATGTTTCTGTTGCGTTTATCTACGAAAAGAATACACACTTCAAACTATGTCTCTGTTATATAAAAATGCCGTCCAAACAACTCTTAAATGATTGAGAGAGTCAACAACTCATTTTTAAATATAAAACAACAAAATAAAATCTTAGTAGGGAATTATTTAATTTTGATAGTTAGAAATTTGCGTTCGAAAGTAATGTAAAAGCAGGTAATCCTATGTCGTCGTATGTAAAACCTGAATATACATGGAATAGTATGTTGCGTATTGAATAGCCATAGCTACATGCAGTAATGTCTGAATTTCTACACTTAGCCTAAGACCTACATCATCGTCTACTTTTTGTCAGCGAAACAAATATCTCCACTTCCAAAATCATCTGCCGCTCTATTTACAAGCAAGAAGAAAACGGGGACACAAAAAGCAGCTGAACTTACTTCGTCCCGGTACAAATTTGCGTTAGAAGCATCCCAAAGGCCTTCCAAAAAGTGTGCTGCTAAAAAAAGAAAGGAATAAACTCTTGAACAACCGGCCTCTAAAAAACGAAAGGGACTTTGTAAAATTACAGAATCTTGGTTTTTTAATACTTGCGAATCTGCGAGTGAGAAAAAAGATGTGTCATGCAAAAATTGGCTTCACGTCGTGTGTGTTGGCGTGAAAAAAGGAAAGAAAAATTTATTTTGCAACACTTGTCAGTAATGTATTATTTGCATCTGTTTAAAGTGTTAATTATTCATTTAGTGTCAATACAAAACTTAAAATGAACCCTGCTACTGATAATAGGCTAATATTGCTATTTTAAAATGTTAAAACCTATACATTTTTAAGAAATTTTCTAAACATTTCTCTATTTTGTACCTTATGTTGAGGAGATAATACGAGCTAATAGTTTAAATTGTGTAGTTAATCAAGAATGGACACATTTCTTGTAATCACGGCAGATATTTAGTGTGGTCCATTCATGGAACCCTATATCCATTGATGGATCATTTGCACATATTTTTAAAATATTTTTTGTACAAACTTATTTATTTTATAATTTTTAACGATGTCAGCCAGTGGAGTACACCGATACATATTTGTATAAACTTGTTCAACCTTTTTGGTTTATCTTTTGTTACGTTTTAACATAAAATGTTTAGCCAGTCCATTCATTGCACATTTCCACTAACTCAATTATTGCGATTGAACCACTCGAGAAGGAAAATGTTTGCTCACGGTGACGTGCATTCAGCAATTACACATTCATTTATTTATGTTACATAAGTGTGCAATTATTTCAAATCATTTTCTGAGGGAAATCCTCATTGCCTTTGACATATAGCATGTGTGAAACACAATTCGATTTTCTTTTGCTCACGTTGAAACACAATTTCCTCCTTGCACAAGAATTTGTAAAATATAAAGCCTGGTTTTTTAAATGTGTTCGATAGCTAAATACAATAAATATACAAAAACCCCACGTTCTGGTGACGTGAAAGATCTCTTGAAATATTTATGTTGAAAATATTGCTTGAAAACAATTTTATTTGTATTGAAAGCACATAAACTGAAATCTATAAGTAATGACGTCTTCTCGAGAGAAAATAGTCTTAAAATAATATACAATTTCTTTTTCGGTCGTACATATTATTTTGGTATAAATTTTACACACCGCGCAACGTTTTAAATATGCAAAGTAACAGTATAACTGTATAGTGTAATACATTTTCTGTTGCTATACATTTGTTGATCTTTGTACCTAGCCGATAAATTCTACTAGAAACATTTCAAATATTGACCTTCATGGTCTAGGATCACACTAGCATACATTATCTTTTAGCGATTCAGAAGTTTTACACTTCACTTTAAATATTTTTGTCATTTCTTTGTAAAAGGATGGCGTATTTGATTTCTATATCGCTTCCCTAGGTAGTACGAACATCGATCTGTTTTGTACGGGCGTAGGAAACTTTCTAACAAGATGATTTACTGGCGTCTGTGGGAAAATAAAATTCTCCAGATGTTCAGAAACTCGGTTGTTCACAGAAAAACATCTAGACTCTCAATACGAGAGCGCTGCCTGCGAACTAGTCATATCATAGTAGTTCAATTAGTACTCTGAAATCCCAGAGCGAACAGAATAGTAAATATTAGCACACGAATCTTACTTAAAAGCAGTCTAATTTTCTAGACATCGAAAACGTAACGTGTCTGGAAAAACTGTAAGGGGAGAACATAGTAAATAATTTGATACAGAAGCGAAACGTTTGAAAATGCCTAAATGAGACGAACGTTCATTGGCAGCTGTTCTGTGTATCGTACAATTATTAGAAAATATCAGTTGTGCATTTGTTACATGTTAGTGTTAACATTACAGCATAAATAACACACACACACACACACACACACACACACACACACATATATATATATATATATATATATATATATATATATATATATACATACATATATATGTGTGTGTGTGTGTGTGATTTGTGTGTGTACACACGTAACATGACCGTCTGTCTGACTGTTGGAAATGTGTGCGCTTGTCGGCCATTCATTAGAAAGCAATGGAAACTTTGGTTGAATTATTGTGCGAGTGCCCACAACGTATCTGCCACGAAAAAAAAAATCATTTAGGGAGATAGGGTGGAAGGGCAGAACATAGTGCCCAAAAATATTATAAAAAAGTACTTTGGTGCGTTGTTTATGCACCCTTCAATTGTGTTTTTACCAGATTTTTTTTTTTTGGGGGGGGGGGGTACATAATGGTGTATAGGGGCAGAACGGTATACCCAAAAAAACTTAGTGAAAAAAATTCCGCGAGTTGTTGTACGTGCGTCCGTGAAGGTTCTGCCAAAAAAAACCTTTCTTTTATTAGAGGAATGTTGTAAAACAGGGTATAGAATAAGAACGTGGTAGCCAAAATATTTAGTAAGTACAGCAACGCAAGCCAAGAAAAATAGTTGTTTATGTTTGTTTCACTACTCTCAAAAATAAGGTCTGAAGATGTAATAACGTATACAATTTTTTTGTAATAATCATCCATAGGGTAATCTTTCAAACACTCAATTCTTAAAAAAAAAATGTTATCCATTATTTTAGACATATCTTAAAATGATTTGAAAACTTGGAACATATAACTCACTTAGTGTATAGGCAAAGTTTTATTATTTGTTCGCTTTGTTGACACAAAAACGATAAGATATTGTACATGACTTTGACATAGATAAATTTGTAACATAAGCTTAGTGTCGACGAGTTCATAACATACGAAGTAACTGACTCTGAGAAACAGTAAAAATGATAAGTTTCGCTTAGTCTGTATTAAGAAGGTTGGATACGTACATCTACGACCAACGTATTACATAATACTAAAGGTTTTGGAAACCACTATGAAAGAATTGAAAACTGGGATCATAGAAAATAATTATTATAATTATTAACTCCAGCTAAGTGAATGAGACATAAGAGGCTGCGTTACTTCTATTGTTAATAATTTTAGTTTTTGTTTAATAAATGGAGGATGTGATGAATAACCAGCAGTGTTTCTTTATACAAACATCACAATTCACTACTAGGTGCATATTATTGGATGAAACCAGTACTGGGAGTTATTTAGTGTTTATTATTTGGCGAGAGAGAATTATTATCTTACAATTTAAATTAGCTTAATTAATTCATAGTTACACTTTAATTTTTCGAATATAATGTACATAAATAAATATGAAGTGATTAGCTGCGTTCATATTGAAATAGTTTCATTTAAACCTTGCTAAATAATTAATCAGGAAGGAATTAAATAATAATAAGTGACACGGGCTCTTCAGGTTACACATTCCTTCAGCATAAACTCATGCACCGCAATCATGGACACAGGAAATCAGCCTCACAAATAATTCGTAAGAAACACATGACTGTGGCAAAATTTGTGAGCTTAAATTTAGCAAAAATTATAATTTAGGATTGTTTTTTACGTTTTCGGTACTGAATTGAAATACATTTATTGACGTTGATGAACGCGGTCAACATTAGTTTATGTACCTCTATCTCATAACAAACCATTTCTTTATTTGTCTTGTAATTATTTTAGAATACCATTGAATTTGTGAACGAGAGTCGAACACGAGCCCTAACTAATGTGATGGCTTCCTCTTCCTTGTTTGCAGCATCGCTCATCAGTTATTCTTATTCATTCATATGTTTAAAGGTTGAAAACTTTCTGCTCGCGCACGACAATTCTGAAGTTGTTAGTTTCGACCCTATGAACTGCACTGACCTATGAATGAATTGAACGAACTGAATTTTCTGTAGAGTAAACCTATATCGTAGAAATATTGTGATTTAGTTTAAGATGCACTTTTTATATGAGAGTATCTTTTCGGGATTTCGCTAATGTTTATTGTACTCTTTCTTCAGGAATTTGCATGAAAACATTCACAGACAGCTTTTGGACACTTGAGAGCAGTACTGATTAAATACAGAAATAAATAATCAAACCTTAAAACCAAGCTATTAGGTCTTCCTTAAATTTTTATCAAAATTGACAAAAATAAGTTCACCAGTATGAAATATGGGAAATTAGAAAATTAGTACAAAATATGCTTATTCTAATTAAGAGTGTACATTAAAAGTGTGATGGGCTGCTAACGTTTGTTGCAATGGTGTAATGGAACCTTATATAAAAATATATTGGTTTATTGACATAACAGCATTCATTACTTATGATTATAGATTATAGCATGTAAAACGATCATCAGGCAAGACGCAAAGACAGCAGGATATAAACGTATTGAAAGGTAAAAAAAAAAAACTCTCTTTTCCATCGAGTATATCAGAAATTTTCTATACGTATATTTGTCGTGCTATCTTTGTGTCTTGCACGAACAGCTTCGTACAGGTTTCGTCAACAAATCATAAACAATGATGTATGCATGTGCGGAAGTATTTTGAATACATGCCCTGCAGACCAAGCGAACCTTCAAACACACTGTAAAATACTTTCTCTATAGTTTTGGGAGTTTAATCCCACTTACATTATGGGACAATTATCACACTTCAGCTTGTAATTGTACCAAATGATCAATATTGTTACCACACAAGTCTTGTAAGGTCAATATACACTTGTCTGTTTTTTTTTTTAACATGTATGAACGCGACCATTGAAGTACGGGAAACTATATTACGATACCCACTCTCTTGACACTCGTATACAATGGTGTGCTTAATTTACAAATAATTATTTACAGTGCAGTAAGGCATCTCGCCGAGCGCTTCCTCCGAAGTCAACCTTGTGCATGGAGATCCCTCACCCGGTATAAGGACTATAGTGGCCGCTGATCGATGGCAGCGCTCCTCGTGTCGCTCGGAGGTGTTAAATGTTTCCACGGGTCAAAGGTCCGACCTGGCTCGCTATGTTACAGTGGCCGGCATTTCGCAAATCAGCTCTCTCGTTCTCCCTTTACTCCCCGCCTCCTCAGGACCATTCTTACCCTTGCATTGCCTATTTTCTCCTTCATAGCTCACCTCACCGAGCTTCGTAACGCATTGATCATTCACTTGACTCGGCTTTCGTGAGGACGTGAGATCGTTTCTCAGTCCGGGTCTTCCTGTATCTGGAATTTATATTTAATTATTGTCACTTTACGTACTCTCCAACAGCTCAAGAAATTGTGTAGGAGTCAGCTGGGAACTTCATAAAGAACTATTCCAGCTTTCGTCTAGAGTGATTTTAAAACACCGTGGAAAACAGAAATCAAAATGGCCGGAGCCTGGGTTCAAACACGAATCCTCACGAATTTAACCGAACGTGTTGTGAACACTCCCGAGGTACACACTTGGTCTCTGACTTCTGCCAGAGAGCAATGTTCAAGTGATTGACGTGTAAACGAAGAAACTACAGGGTAGAATACAGATCAAATATCAGCCTAATAGTGCATCATTAAACGCGCTCGTAGGTAGCATAACACGCGAGTCCTCTACAGCGAATGCATAAGTTAGCCTTGATACCTGGAACTACGAAGTCAACCCATGCCATCGCCGAGCTGGAAGTGTTGAGAATGATGTGTATGGAATAATGCGACTGCGAATAAAGAATGCAGTTATTGATCCGGCAGTGATGGTTTGGCTCTTAGCCTGCGTGCGGCGAGTAGCAGGCAGAGATCAGAAGGTGACACAAATACGGCCAGGGCCACTTCATGAGAGTATGAGGCCTGAGACAATGTACATCGACTGACTTCTGGTATTGGTCGTCTGTATGTAGGCGCGTTTGAAGGACTTTTCTACCAATGGTATAGGTCCACCGTAAGATACACACTACTAGACTCAAATGAAGGCCCATAGAGGCAATGACGTCACGAAGAATGTTCGGATGAGTATCAGCGAGTGGATAGCCTATCACCAAATATTAACACGAAATTGGCATGGCTCTTATTATTGTTGCTCTGCTGTTGTGGATAGTTGAGATTTGACAACGTTCAGTTTCTCTCTGTTACAATAATTTACGCTTCTGTACAAAATTCATGCATACTGCAGACATCTTACAGCTAAGTACACGATGAAAGTAGTTTCCATAGATAACCGTAGACTACAGTAAATAGTGACTTGAAAGTCATGCACAAGGGCTATAGACTAGTGACTAGTGTGTTAGCATGATGGTTGAGTGGCTGTGAGTTAGATTCCGGATGGTATACCTTACGAATGTTGGTGCACGCTTTTCATAAACTGATGACTTAATTAAAATAACAGCGTAACATGTAATGAAATATTTCGTAATGTTTGTATCCAAGCAAAAAATGTAAGGTAGCCTATTTCTCTGATTCAATTAGTGAAATTATTTAGCTGATCAATCTGTAGTGTTCCTCGAATTCCCGATGGAGCAATTGGAGGAATTTCAACAAATTGAATTAGCGGAATATCCATGGAAAACGGTGAATATTTATTGCTTACAGTTTACAGTGTGCGTACTATCTAGATTCACCAGTTTGAACATCGGGTGCTTCATCCCCCTCCTCCTCCCAAACACACACCTCCCGCCCAGAAGTGATTAATCAGATTAAGCACAGATCTGTTAATACGGGATTCATTACTTAATTCACTGCACGTTTGCTCATTCGCCCGATAACAATCAGCGCACGTTCTATAAACCACGATAAAATTGCAAAATGAACTATAATGCGCAATGATTGAAGTATCATTTGCTGAAATTCATTTGCTTCAAGTTCCTGTCTCTTGCTCTAGACTATGTCCATGGATGTTTAGTTTAATTTACAAAAAAAATATTTTAGTAATATAGGTTACCGTGGTGGTCAAAGGGTTTGAACTTTCATCTCCCATGTAGGCGATCCTGGTTCGATTCCGGCGAGGCCAGGATTTTTCGTGTGTATGGACGTTGACGTTAATCGATGGGTTTTCTTAGGGAATACCCGTTCCCTCCACCTCTCTCATTGCGTTGTTGTTTCCACACTAATCTCACTTCATATCATAAAATAATAATATAATATAACGTCTTTATTAATAATGTGGCGAAGTTAAGGCATTTTACCTTTTATTACACTTAACCACTTAAATTACATACAGTTTTGAATATTATTAAACATTAAGTGCTTACAACTAATAACAAGTAGAATTTTTGTTTTAAATTTTTTAAAATTTAAATGAAATTAGAGGTTTTACCATGTGAACTTAAAATTAGCTAAAGCTTAATTACAAAAAAAAATTGAAACACTGAAAAAAATACATTACAGATAAAATACTCATTCACTCGAATAGGGCTACAAAGATTCCAGCTATTCATAATTAATGGATCACTCTAACACGTTAATTAATAATTACATCAGGAAGTTTTAAGTGCAAGTAACAATATTGTACACTGGATTCAAAACATTTTGATTCTATATACAAAGGATGAGATAAAATAAAACTTTAGACACAGTAGCTATTTTGTAGGTCCTCGGTCCGAATGGGCGACAAGTTTGTCTCGCTAGTCGAGCACCCAGCACATCTTGCATCCTGACTTCCCTCCTACCACACTGTGACCTTGTCGGAAGTAGAGAACACGTGGTGGTTATTATTCATTTTCAGACTTACGTAATATGACTATCTAAAAACATGGATATCGCGGTGAACTGTATGTAAGAGCGTCGAACATCCCGAGTGAACGTATGAAGTCTGGTGGAGAGAGGAGCACTTTGAGCGGCCATCATCACTCTCCTTCTCTTCTCGTGGTCCAAGGCGACAATTTCAGACCACTGAGAAGCTGCGCAGACCCAGCCACTTGCAACGCTATAAAAGTATTTTATGGCTTTCATCTGCACGGCGCTGGACGGGGCTCTGTGTCACACAGAACTGCCGCTAAACTTTATGTGCCGTCGCGACAAAACTTGCGCCATTGCTGAGAGCACAAGTGTGCTCAATATCTCTGCGATCACGGCTTCTTGGACGGCAACCAGTCATTACTATTCTCCTCACTGTTCATTGCAAACTGCCTTTGTTTCAAACAACAGTTTACTGACATTTCACCATTTTTGTTATTTCGGAAAAGTCGAGGATTATTTTGGACACAAAGTGTAACGCAAACACGTGTACGTTTGTATCTCAATCACCATTTAACATACGATTTATTTTTCATGTGTTGGCCGGCTCAAATAAATTTAAAATGTACTCAATATTTAACCGTTTATAATCACTGTTCAGCAAACATTTTATCGATGTTCACGTGAACTGCTAGCACAGCCTTCTCGAAAGTAACCTATCACTATGTTCAATTACATAACCATATTAAGTTAGGTGTCACGTTTACAAATTTCAGTCCTCTATAATTTGGTCAGAACCTCATTTGCTGAATATCTATAATGGTATGCCGTGGAATAGCAATGATCAGACGGTACATCTCTATACACGGCGATCGTGGGTCGAATCCTGGTGGGATCGCTCTGTATCTCGCACGCAGGAACTGTCGTAGATATTACCATTTGCCTGATTTTTTTCTAACTGGCACGTCTGCTTAACATATAAGTTGTGATCAATCGCTCCTCTATTCTCACATCATATCATCCTCAGCAGTGGGGAAGACGTCGTTGTTAAACTCTGACCACAGTTTCTCAGCCACACGCTTCCACAGTCAGAGTACATTCTCGTGTTTCCTTCTTCCACACAGAGTGTGCATATACCCACGTGAATGTTTTCTGCTGACTCACAGTCCTGTAAGGTGCTTCACATGGGCCTTGCTACGACAAGAAGAAACGTACTTAAATTGGTCAATTATAAACTGTCACAGACATAAATTAAAATTACCGCAAATATCTGGTATTTTCAAAATTAATGAAGTTATAAACGTTAGTTAATGAAATATCTGTACAAAAAATGTCAGAAACACAAACATATGTCAACTATCATCATTCCGGTCATTAACGCCGTGGAAAATTATTCTGAACCTTGTTGGTTGTGTAGTATATCTACGTCCAGAATACGCCTTGTTAAACGACCCTCAATTTATTCTTTTATCTGTGTACTAAGCGTAGTCCAAAATATCTTAATAACGACAAAAACAAATATTTTTGACACATAAATTATTTAATAAAATTCTAAAATTGTAACACTTATTCATATAAAAGTAAAAATAAAAGAGCTATTATTAGTGAAGTTTATAGATAAAATTCTCATTAAAAAGTGAGTGAGTGAGAGATTTTGGTCAGCGCTTAACGGCTAGGTCTTCAGCGCTGGTGAGGAGTGACATGAGGTGAGTATGGAGCGATGTCGGAATGAAAGGGCGGGGGAAACGGCAGATCCTCAAGAAAACCCACCAACCAGCGGCATCGTCCGGCACGATTCCCACGTGCGAAGATCCGGGGACTGACCACATCGAAAATCCGGATCGCCTCGGTGGGAGGCGAAAGGTATGACCATTCAGCCACCACGGTTCCCTGACTGGAAAGATTGGCTACTTTGAGTTAATCGTAATTATTACTATGTTTTATTATGAATCCAATTACAATACAAGGGTTAACTTCAAATCTGAATCATAATATACTAATCTGAAGGTACTTTAAGTTTTTCTCAATGTTAACGTGATTTCATTCTTATGCTTGCTTTACCAATTTTTGATGTTGTGTTTTTTGTGATATATAAGTTAGTATATTTTATGTTCACATCCAAGTGATATTTCTGAAGTATCCAAAGTTTGAAACTTAGTTACTACATTGTTCCACAATATGTTGCATTATACCTGCTGTGCAAGCCGTAGTCGCTGCACACACGCTCGCTCACACACACACACACACACCGAAGTCTTAGTTTGATGTGAGAATGTGTTTTTTTTTCGCCAAACTTTTGTTGAATGATTAATTTAAAAAACAGAAATAAGAAATCCCAGAGGAATTTGGTAAAAATTCCTGACCGAATTTCTATGGGATTGTTTTTTTCCTTCTGTTTTTGTGCTTCGTCTTTAAACACAAGTTCGGTCAGCAAAATATTAGAAATGGCACATGACCACAGACGAATACCTTCTTATTGCCAACTTCCATTACAACACACATTTAAAAATCTCAAAGAATTGTTGTCTTCGATAAAGGCTGGTAAAATCCCAGGCCTCAGTTCAGGTATATATACAGGATGTCTAGAAACAAACTATAAACAAGTACACAACGTGAATCCTGAGTTAAATTGGAGATAAGAACGTTAGTGGCAAAATTTAAGATAACATTTTATATACACAATGTGGCAACATAGCACTGTAGTTAATCCCTTCTTGCGCTGCACAGATATTTTACTTATCTTACTAATACTGTTCTGACCTGCATATTTTTGGTCCAGGTTCAAATCCCGAGCAGGCCAGACATGATTATATGTTTACTTGACTTAACATACACAACATAGTACATGAACGTGGAGTGCAAGAGGGGACTACATCCATGCAGTGTTACCACATGCGAGTTAAATGTCGTAGTACAACATATTGTCTCTTACATGGTCATCTCCAAGTTAGCCCAGGATTCAAGTAATGTGTTTGTTTCTGGCCACTCTGTATACTAGGGCTAAGCGTCCTATATATCACGAGGGGACGGACGGGACCGTTGGCTTGGACATACCGGGGAAACGAATAATTCCGCGTTGAGCCATAACTAATAAATCTTTCCATCATTAGTTAGGAGTCAACATGGAAGACATGGAAACCAAAACCAGGGTAATCAGATTTGTGCACTCCCTGCGCGGAAAAATAATTTTATAAATAGAGATCCCTAAAAATTGAAAATTTACAAGCATGCTTTCACTGAAACGTATAAAAGCTTCGTAATAATTTCACAGGGATTGTGTTTTGGCTTTGCGAACATTTATAATATTGTAATGGTTACTAACTGAAATATCTGTTAGAATCTTCTTAAACATTATTTTCTGGCAAAACCTTTTTAATTTCATAAAATATTTTGTGTTTTACTGATAAAAGTATCATAAGCCTGTTTAAATTATTAAATATGGATTACTTCAGCAGCGACAGAGTAGTACAAACAACGAGAAACGAGGAGCAATGCCTGTCAACCAAGCTATACACAACCAAAAAGAGGAAATAAAAATTACCGTCTAGATGATGGATCGACTCGGACGCCTAAAATAACAGCAAAAAAGGCGACGCAAAGAGATGTAATTACCTTTGCGTTCAAAACGACATGTGCCCTCTCCCACGAATACAGAGCTTTCCGAGCTGAAATTTCCGTATCTTATATCATATATTCTGACGTCCATTTAAATTCCTGTCTTAATTTGTAGGAGCCATGTTCGTTAGTTTACAATTTTTTTCTCTTTCTACACATTAATTGTGAGAAAATGATTTATGTTATATACAGAAACTTTTCGGCAAGAATAATTTACAAGCATTGCTTCCACACAGGTGCATTTGGTTGGTGATATGTTTTAGTAGAGAACAGCTGTGCATAGTAGTTTATTAAACGCTTTCCTAGCACGGCTCCAAAAACTGTAACATTTTAAAAATATATGATTTTTACAGCGACGTTATTTACGATTTATGGTGGGAATTTTTTTTAAGGTCATTCTGTACTTTAATTTCCTTGAATGTTTCTTGCAAGGGACAAAATACGTATTGTACTGTTGTGAACTTACGCCTTTGTAATATTAAGTCGTCCCAGAAATCTAACACGAGGATAAGAAAAAACCAAATTAAAAACCAATAGAAAATGAGAAAACAAGCCTTTTGGCTGTAACCAACACATACATAAACCAAAACAACAGAATATGAAATATCCTATACAGAATTATTATATATTTCGACTATTATTTTTGTATTTTAATTTAATTTAGTTTTATTTATTGTTGACTAACTCTGTATGGGATGATTAATGATCTGTTGATTTGGTTTATAAATGTGTTGACTACAAGCTTTGCTTGTTTTCTCATTTTTTAGTTAGTTTTTTCTTAGTCTAATATAATATTTCTGGGACGACATAATATTGCAATGGTGTATGTTCACAGCATTACAGTACATTATTGTCTACTTTATTTGACACTACGACTTGTTGAAATCAGTAACAACATTCATTAGTCTGTGGCTTAGACGGTAGCGTTACGAAGCAGCAATAATTTAGTGCAGTTCTGTGATTTAGGGATAAGTACAAACCTTCTAATTTCCCGCGTTCTACTATCTACCTGGTGATCTCCTCAGTCATGTTCATACTGTGTTCTAAGTCAGATGTTCATACTGTGTTCTCAGTCAGATGTTCATCTATCTCCGTTCCCGTGAGAGGCCAGTTGTACACCTGACAAGTGAGCGCGGGAGTCAGATTTTGCTCAATTAGGCTAGTGAGATCAGCTCTCTCTCACTCTCTCTCTATATATATATATAGATATGTGTGTATATATGTGTGTGTGTGTGTGTGTGTGTGGAGGGGGATGTCTCTCTGTGTGTCCCTCAAAACTTTTGAAACGTCAACAAATATTGATAAAACATAGTACGCATATATTATTTAAGTACTTAGTAAGCTGACTTAACTTTTACATATATTTTGTTTATTCAGAGCTCGTATTTCAAAACGGCAGATATTTGAACATTTAGTGATAACGTAAGATATCTAAGGAACAATTTCTTGAATGACGTTATGCTTACATATAATAAGTTAAGGTGGCTTGATATTTATATACACTGTTCATGCCGTGTCAAAATTCTCAAAATAGCGGCCATGCAAAAACACATGCCATATCTGAGGGAATATTTTTTTTAAATTTCATAACATTTTCATGAACAGACTTCACTTGTAGCCATTGTGCTCATGCTGTTTACTTATTAACAAAATTGCAGCCACTTGAACACTTCTCGATTAAACGAGATACCTGTCCAACAAATTTTCAGAATTTTATAAAAATAAGTAAACCTATAGTTCTTAGAAAAGTATTTTGGCGTTAACGTTTTTGGCTTAAGTCATATTCTTGTTACAATTATGCGAGCCATTTGAACATCATTATGCTACGTGTAACCAATGTTCAGAGTTTCTTCAAACTCCTAACACATTGAGTAGGTAGTTCAATTTCTAAAATTTCACGACAAATGTACAAAAATATTTTAGTACATGTAATTCAATATTTACTGAATTAATTGTATTGAAATTTAATATTTAGACACTTATTATTAAATATTTGATTTAACTTGACTTAATTGTTACCAAATTAGATGACATCCTGAAAATAAATGAAGATACTATTTCATAGTTCTAGAAACGTAAACAATTAAAACTTTTAGCGTTATTTTGTACCCACGCCGAGAAAATTAGACACATTAGTTTGACTGGCAACCTCTTGTTTTGTAGGTTTACTACTTGTGTAGAATTGCCAAGGGCGAGGTTCATAAACAGCGAACTAATGCTTCTATTTGGGCCTACAAATTAAAATAAGATACAAAATTCCATAAATGATTTCGTGACAATTCCTACTCTCTAGGAAGTTCTTACGTTAAAGTAATATTTTGGAGTATTGAATCTGTGTACATCTCTGGACAATTGTTATCTTCCTTCGCAACACGTACATGACTGTAAATGTACAGGGAATTAATGTTCTTACATGCAACATCCTAGATTATCAGTTTATGTTTTTTACGTTTTATAGCGTATTTGAATAATTTAAAAGGTACCTTGCAGTCATTATTAAAGTTTGAAGTTATAATATCGATATATTGGTCCTATTGCAGGAAAGTACAGTGTCTCATTTCAAAGAACAAGGCTTTTTGGCATTGCTGACACACGTAGGTGTGTGTGTGTGTAGTGTAAAGATTTTTTGCACGTTATGGAACTTTGAAATCCTCATATTTACGTAGATTTTTTAAAAATTTATTTTGCATCTAAGCCCTTGTTACGGAGTTTTGCAGTGATTTCGAAAATATTTTTTTATTGCTACCTAATACTCATATCAAAATTTCGCTGCATAATTTTGACACTTATGTTATAATTTGTAGCAGAATTTTTTTGTAGAATTATACTGAACGGTTTTTTAGATTTCATTACCCAAAGTACCGCGTTTTTCGTCGTGAAAATAAGCAAAAATGAAGGCAATAATTTTTTTGCTGGCGAATGGTACATTATTTTAAGAAACACGTCCACAGTATTGTGCATCGTGTAATTGCACATTGACTCAAATTTTTTAAAAACTTTTGGACAAAAAATATTTTGAGTTATTGGCACCAGTCTGAAAAAAACTCGGGAACAAGCCTTAACTGAACGTATAATTTGGACTGCCATTTGGAATTAACGTAAGAAAATTAGTAGTACTCTTAAACATAAAAAAAAATAACTATAAAAAATGTTTGTATTTTGAAAACTAACTCTAAATATCAATCTTGTGACGAATCTATGGATAGTTCGTAATTTTTAAATGACCGCCATTTACTAAGTAGCCGTTTTTGTCATGTCTGGAGAACATTCTGAATAAATTATACCAACATAAATTACTAGTCATTACATCATATAACTTTAAAATCTACGAGAGTTCATTGTCGTATTTAGGTTTTTTATGTACCACAACGTATGTATATATTATATATCAGAAAATCTTTAAACGAATTAAAATACATTTTCTGTTTGCAAGTCCGTCATCCAAAATTTGAATTCCAAATTGTTAAATTCACTAATTCATGAGAAACA
>PNEQ01111787.1:81332-124807 GCA_003012365.1 Medauroidea extradentata
TATATATATATATATATATATATATATATATATATATATATATATATATATATATATATATATATATATATATATATATACTTGAACAATCAACAATTTAAATGTTCAGTACATTTTGGAAATTGTTACACTTATTTAAACAAAGTTTTACTTACTAATAGTAACTTTAACTCTGAATGTTGTAGGAAATAATACTGTACACAGACACTGGGAAATTTCGTGGATTCACTGACCTCTTACGCCTGCAATCTGCTTCTTTGCTTGTTATTATTGGTTCAGATATCCTCCAGGAGGTGTCAACTATGTCTTACGTAATTGGTAAAGTGACACAAATGTATACGTGTTTAACATACGCTGTGTACATACCCCAGAAACTTGCGTAGTTACCCAAACTATATTTGGTTCCCGGCAAGTCATATTTCTTTATCACGTATGAGATGTTTGCTGTTGTTGCAGAAATTTGCCAGCGAAATTATTATAAGCAACTTCCTATCAAAGCAAGATTTCTTTCTTTACACTTATCCTAAGAATTTTTGACATTGTAGAGCAATGCCTTCGCAATAGCGGTATTACTTCAAGAAAGGGATAGCAACGAAGAACTGTAAAGGTGAAAATAAGTTTAATTTTACCAACATCTCCTATTTGCTTGTAAGCAAATTGACAAGCCTAGCGACAAAAGTTTTCCATTAATGCTGTAATATTGGACCTTTAGAAATTATCAGTCATTTTATATTCTTTAATGGACTCCCAACCGTCAAGTCATGATTTACTTTATTGCAAAGTGTTTTAAATATATCTACATATCAAATTTGGCCAAGTTGTATTTACTTTTGAGCTTTCAAATATACACATCTCTTTTTACACATTAAGGCAAATCTTAAGCCTATTTTCGCGAATTTATACCATCTGAAGTTAAGTGTATCTGTTTTAACTAGCTAGTTAACGCCGTAAAAAACGTTATATTTTGTGAAGCTTCATTGACACACCACATTTTTTAATTATAATTATTTCCGGCGTACTCTAGAACTTCTAGTTAAAACAGAAGGGTTTTTTCTAATCCCCGTCATGGTTATTTTCTGAGAATATGCTGTTGCAATAGAAAATGTTTGTTAGAAAACCACATCATTATGATTTTTTTTTAGATCGAGCGAGTTCAAATATGAGACGTCATAAGCGGTACTTGGTTTTGCCTGAGGATCTTTCTGTACGGTAAAGTACGGTTGCTTGTAACCAAAGCAAAATATCGCCCTATAATATTTTGCATAGATGAACATTTTTTGGCTAAAGTAACTCACGCCCTGTCAATCACGTTTTCCGTTCAAACAGACAAGTTAGATGCTGGATACAAAATACTTCTTCCCGCTTCTATTATTGTAGATGCAGACTAAGATTCTTAACCATCGGCGTATTTTTTCTTATCCACTGACGATATTCTATAGTGTGACTATAAACCTTCGTCATCGAAAATTTAGTCAAATTATTAAATAAAAAATATGTTATGTAGACGCGGAAAAAAACACTAATATTGTCATATCTAGCGGAAGTAAGTGACGGAATCAATGAAACTCAGGGTTTCTAATAGATGTTTACTATCCGTCTTTCTGGTTGAGAGCTACTTTTTCTGCCTCTCAAAACGTTTGGAATTACACGGCCGAGGTTCGCCTCAACGACACAGAATTTCCCTCGGCGAGTGGTTGGCGTGATGAGGAGCAGGAGGGAAATATTTCCAGGCGGAAAAAACATAGGACAAATAAAAAAATTGTAGAGGAAGAAAAGAGTAGAAATGCCAGAACGCAGGAAGGCTGATTAGTGGTTGAAGCCATGTTCTGTCGGGTGCGTGTACGCTCTCTGCAACCCTCTCGCATCGTGTCGACTAGCTCGACCACCCCTCAGGACGCGAGACGGAGCGCCCAGAGAAAAAGGGGCTGTGTTTTAATTACGCACGGTGTAAAATGACCCAGATCACAACCCTTTCCAAATCCGCATCCCTCAACCCCTTCGCAAAACACTGCTCTTTTCCTGCTAACGCTTTTCATCCACGTTTCCCAACCATCGAACAAAAAAAAAAGTACACATGTATATTTTTATCGCACTGAGGAAGGAAATAATGAAATGCCCTGCAGGGTGGAAATGTTCCAGAGCCCACTCCGCTATTTTTTCCCCCACTCTTACCCCTTCGCTGAAGAGATGAGTTATTAGCCACGTGGATCTCGATGCCGAAATTTCTCCCCCTGTTTTTAATTACGTCTATTTTTCTTTATTTCAGTGGCATGGCGTGTTTCTGTTCTGATTTACGGGGATTGCCGCTGCGAGCTGCTCGCCTCAGAGCATACATCCTCCATAAATTGCGACCCTACTTGCCGCCTGTAAACACGTGTGTTAAGTGTCGTCACCCTACATTGCATCTAGTCTTCGCACTCTTAGGAATATGTTCATCTCGCGGGTTCAATAACCTGCTGTCTTCACTCATAAGTAGCGACCCCTGTTTTCGCGACAAGAATTTCGCCTCACTTTGGTTCAGTGCCTTACGTGCACATATGCAATTGAGCCTCATGGTTATTGGCAGCGTGTCTAAGTGAAGAGTCGTATATCATTTGTCTGAGCCAATTACAATAACTTTTCTACAACACCGCACGGCTGTGGTTTGCCGGTGGAATCCCAAGGCTCGAGAGAGTAAAATATCCTATCACTGACCACGAAGGACTACAGAAGTGTACGTAAGGCACGTAAATATAATGGTGAAAAACTGGGGTTCCTGCTCGTAAGTTATATCTTTAACTATTTGCTGATTGTTCAGTGACGACCCAGTAAACTCACTCTTCAACAAGATTCATGAGATTAAACTAGAGGTTCCTCACATGTTTGACGTCGGCCCGCAGTCATGCAGTTAGTGTTTGTTAAGGCTAAACTCCCTCACACCTAGAACAGGACATTTCCGCGAACATATTCCTGAAGCACCTTGGTTCAATGTCTTACGTACATAGCTGCTAATGTAATGTGTACATTTTCAGAAACGTCTCTCGTTACTGCATCAACACACGTCTGTGATTGGCAACTAGGATCCTAAGACGTTACAAATAGAGGCATAATTGTTCCGCGGGGATTACCCCATTCTAGGTTATGTAGACCACCAGGAAAGTAAATTTTACTGTTATTTCTGTACTATGACGACAGCCAACCAGCGAAAGCCAGTAGTTAATAAGGACATAATTTGTGAGGATATTGCGTGCTGTCCGCCTGTACGGATAAGAGCCAATAGATTATCGACTGTAGTCAAATTTCGTGAAATCATTGTCTTGCATGTTAGAATCTACTATCCTATGTCGACTAGCTGCTACTCAGTGGAACAACAGACAATGAACGAATATAGACGGGGCTTGAGTGTGTATAGGCCAGTGGATTCTAGCCTACGGTTCATTGAATTCGCGAATATTTCCTGTCTCTAGGAAAGACACGTCTATGTGCTGTCAGCTGAATACGTGTGTTCATAGCCGTGATGTTAAAACATCCAATCACTTGATCTTTGAAAGAACTGTGCAATGGGAGAGCATGACTGGATTAATTCACTTGGACATACTCCATTGCGAAATAAATGACTGTCAAAAGAAAACTAAAAATAAGACAAAAAAACATAAATAAGCAGAGTATGCTTTAGTCATCAGGATACATACACAACATGAAATTCCAAAACTGGAATCTGGTCAGATGAAACAAGGAAACAAACAGAAAATAAAAGAAATATAAAAATAGCTAAGTTGACATGCGACACAACGATGAGACGAAACAAAAACACAAACAGAAATACAGCAAACAACACAACGATGAGTCTAAACAAAACAAAAAGATGTCGGACACAAACAGAAAAAACAACAAGCGACACAATGAAGAGACGAAACAAAACACAGCAGTTTTCCAGACAGACAGTGTTACGACGTTTCGGGAACTGGAATCTGTTCCCGTCATCAGGTAGAAACACAGGGTTCAGGAACACGAGTGCGACTGATGAGGAGACTAGAAAACCAGTTTCCTTGTTTCATCTGACCAGATTCCAGTTTTGGAATTTCATGTTGTGTATGTATCCTGATGACTAAAGCATACTCTGCTTATTTATGTTTTTTTGTCTTATTTTTAGTTTTCTTTTGACAGTCATTTATTTCGCAATGGAGTATGTCCAAGTAAATAAATCCTGTCATCCAATCACTTACCAACGTGTTGTGCAAAAATAACAATCTTGCCTACGAAAAGTAGATAATGCTTTGCTCTTACAAGTGTCGAATTAATTGGAAACCTGAATTACAACCCATGCTAACTGTACAATTTAAGAACTAGCAATATAATATAATATATTTTTCGTGTTCTTTTATATCTATCTTAAACGTGTTACTAACCAAATTGAAATTTTTACCGTGGTTAGTAACATATTTCAGGCAGAAATAAATACGCACTATGAAACATTTTTTTTAATTATAAAATTTTGGAGTTAATATGATTTGGAATTCCGGTCCTCAATTGTTCAGTATCCGAGGGAAAGCTGTGATTAGCGATGATTCTACACAATTCTCAGTTGCCTGTGGGATTGTTTCACTGGTAAAAGCAGTTTAACTCCACAGCCAACAGTGTGTAAGAGGTCAGGAACTGATTCTCCAGTAATGCACCTCGGTTTGTGCAGCACATTTGTTACGTACACACAGTTACAGATACGATTTTGTCGCGAGAAGATTTTTAAATCATTTTTTTTTACAATACTTAACGTGCACATCAGCGACAATTATTGGCTACGAGCGTATGTGCAAACATGTATATTTATTAAACTGCACCAATGAATAAAAGGCTAATGAGACAATATACGTCTGATATTCGCCAGTAGGACCTCAATAGAAGTGAAAGTTGAGATATCCAATCACTGGCAATGAAGCAGATTTTAAGATGAATCTCTTCGCGACAAAATCGTGTCTCTTTTCATAGTTCATAGTCAGATGATCTGCCACTTGCCTTGGAACATGATCTGGCCTCGCTACTGGTCATGTTGTAGAACACATTGTTGCTTCTACAACTTGTATTGTTGTAGGAACAATCCAGGGAGTGCCTGCTGCAACAAAATGCTGGATACATGAAGCAATACTTTTGTTGTCAATTAATTTTGGTTGCGTGATGGCAGGCACTTGGCCAGGTCGTGGACTCTTGCAAGAGTTGATCTCGCGCTAATATTCGTCTGCTGTTGTGGCAACGTTGTTCCAAGCAGGACAGGTGAGAATCTGTTCACGAGAGAAAGAGGGAGAGAGTGAGAGAGAGTCCTCGCAGGAATTTCCCCAGGGGTGACGGCGTCTCTCAGGAGAAGCGGTGCTCATTAGACGCGTGGTCCTCGAACTAACGACCCTCGCAGGCGTCTGCCCTTCTCCCTGCCCCCCTTCCCCACCAGTACCACTCCTCTAGGACCTCCATCCTTGCTGAGATCCACCTCTCCTCAGCGAAGATCTCTGGCCACTCACTACCAGTAGCTGCTTGTGTTACTTGCCCGCGGCGTACATGCCCTGGCAGGACCCAGCTACATCACAGTACAACTGTACCGTATACCGGGGTTGCTTTGTGATAGCTGCAGGTGACTTTGTACCAGTCTAAATGTTTATTTTCTGTTCGTTTACTAAAACATTCTTAGTTTTTAAATTAATAGTTTAGTTATGATATCCAAATAGAGATACGCATTTCTTACTCAAATAGACTAAACATAACACATTCTGAGTGTTATAAAGTCAACCCTGCTGTCACAATTTAACAGTAGTTTACGGAATCCAACATGGCATAGATATTGAGACAAGTTCAAGTGATAATTTATTTATACTATTAACTACTTTGTATCTCCAAATTAGAGAAAATGTTATAAAACAATAAAGTTAGCAAAAAGTTACTGTCGTCAATGTTACGACACTTTTATATAAATTTTTTTCATTTTTTCAATAAAAATTAGTTTATTAAAATGTAAAAAAAATTAACAAAATGACCGGTATTATATACTTTATGAAGTCGCAGAAACTTCGATAAATAGTGCTTTGTGGTCTGACATTAAGTTTGTATGTAGTAAGTGTTTAATACAGTGCTATTTTATCCGCATTCTATAACACTATTGAAAGAGAACGTTTCGTTGTATAGTATTACAACTGAACGTCTTTTTCGCTCACGCGTATCTTCGATAATCGTATTCTATGCGAATTAACACGTAAATGTAGGAACACGTTTAACTTTGAATGCCAATATATACTCGTATTAAAATGTAATCCATGCAAATGTCCTCATATATTTTCAGTTTCTTGCAAACTTTCTTATGCCACTTTTCGATAAACTTTCACAATGTTATCAAATATGCGGAAAACATTGAAAATATGAAGATCGCATGCTTTACGGTGGTTGTCAGCATTATCTTTGCTTCTGGATGTGAACCACGTAGAATAATGCAATACGTGATGATGACAGCTGCCATTACTGCTGAAACGCCCTAAGAAAATTTTTTCAACGCGTCTCACACCCAGAAGTCAAGATAATGCACGGTATAGACTGTTCACGGTTAGGTACAGTGTTTTGATATTACAAGTGTTGGAGGGTGCTCAGTTTAAAGTGAACAGACTATAGATATATTGTCTCGGTTGTACACTATACAGGTTGGTGCGTGTCCAAGCTGCCACGAAGAACAAACAGCTACAGCTCGAGTGTACAGACAAAGACCGCTGATTACATCAACTTGGTCACTGAACTTAACTATCACTGAGACTAAATACCGAGGCCGGTTAGTATATTGTTCCCAGACATTTTGGTCCTTCCTCATTACACTGTGTTTACAATACAGCGACAGACGTGATGATCTGGACGCGACGTGGATATAAACGTTACCGAATAAAAAAACTATATTTTATTTGCGTTGCGGCTCCCATAGAAGAAAAATACCGGCAGATGTGCAGTAAGTGATGTTATAATTTTTTCCCCGTAGAGTTTTCATCTATGTAGTTTAGGAAATCAACACATTTTTGGGCCAGCTGCAGTAACGAACCTTTTATTTTCACACGTGAAATGTAAATGGGAATTCAAAGTAAAATGAACTCACGCGTTCACACATACGTGACATGTATCTAAATGAGTTCTAAATCACGTGTCTTCTTGAAAGAACGTGTAACATTTTAGGGTCACTGCTTATAATCTTATAAGTTACAGGAGAAACCTGTGTATCTCATTTTAAGTGATCTGACATAAAATAAATAGTTCAGAACATATATATTATATTGATACAGGCTGGAAAAATTCGCGGGTTCGCTGAGCTGTAGGTTAACATCCAAGATTATATGTGTAAACGTGCAGACAGCAGGTGTTTATTAGCTGCTCGCTGACACTGTGAAATTATCCTGTATTAAGAGACAGTTTCATTATTGGCTCAGCTACTTCCAGGAAGTGTCAAGTAAGTCAACGGCCAATTGTGATCGTCATACAGACCTGTAGTTGCTGATACCCTAGCTTGCGCCTAAAAGAAAACGCGAATTTTTCAGGGCTCTATATATACCTTAAGTTTCGTATATAATTTACTTACAATCTAAATATATTATGTAAACGTTTGTAACTGTATGTATGGAAATTATTAACTACTAATTTAATATTTTCTCAGATTTACGGCTACTGGGTACATTTGAAACACGTGCGTTTCCATATATTTTTCAACATAAAGGAAAAGAAACATTATTATTATATTTTAAACAAACCGGATAACTTCGTGAATCATTTTGAGCGCACGTTGAACGTCAAATTCCTGCAAATATAAACAGCGTATGGCGAACCAGAAGTCTACTTCTGAAATCTTAAATAATCACAAGCTCGTAAGTAAACCAAACATTCTCTAGCCTCCTGGTTAAATGTGAATGCGGAACAAATCCAGTGCACAAATTGCTCAAGTGTGAACTACACATAGCTACGCGGAGTCTAACAAGCAAGTAGGTTTCTGAACTGGCAACATTTATCTGTCCATAGAAACTTCTGATTTTCGCGGGAATATATTTGCACCACTTTGTTACAATGCCATACACATCTGCAACTCTGCTGATTGGTCAGTTATTGCAAGTGATATTTGAACGATTTTTGCAATGGGTTCGTCTTATAAACATAACAGTTTTTTTGGACATGCGGCATTGCGGGCGAATGTTGTCGCATCGCAGAAACACCAAAAATAAAACAAAAGCAAATGAAGAATAGCTAATAAGCTGTAGTCAACAGACATAAAATGTACCGATAATTCATGAAAGGAATGTAAAGGATGCTACAAAAAGTACGGCCAAACTTTCAGGAAACATTCCACACAAACAAAGAAAGAAATTAGTGATAAGGACATATGTCCGGATACGCGTAATGTCCATGGTAGAGGTCAATTCCTTACATCTCGTTACATGTCATCGTAACAAACATTTCGTACAGACACTGTTCCAATTACCCAATGTAATGTTTCGTTATAATGTACGTTACTTCCTAGGATCACCGCCAGGTGGGCGACGTGACGGAAGGTAATCGTGACTGCATTGCGTCTCTTCAACTCACATGAAATAATGGACTGGGAGCACACAGTGGCCCACCTGGCGGTGAACCTAGGAAGTAAAGTACATTGTAAAGAACCAATACATTGGGTATTTGGGACATTTTCTGTACGAAGTGTTATTTACCATGACATTTAACGAGATGTACGGAACTGAGCTCTACCATGGTAACTAAGCGTTTCCCGACATGTGCCATACCACATAATGTTCTTTCTTTGTGTGTGTGGAATGTTTCCTGAAAGTTTGGCCGTATCTTTTTGTAACACCCTGAAATATCTGTCATTTTTTTCTCAAATTCCTTTCTATGTAGGATGACTGTTGCACAAACCTTGTCTGCAGGGGGGATAACAATGTTTGAATCGGCTTTCAGGGTTTTGATGGCTTTCAGTTCGCCAGGTGTGATGTTCGGTATTGGTGTCCCAGCTGATGAGATTGCATGTCACACAGACCAACGAAATTCATCGTCGTTGTCAGCTGGCAGATTGTTTATGACACTTTCATCAAACGAGACAATATCCAAGACCGGAAGACCGGAGAAGATATGACTAAATTACTTTCAGGAATTATCAGTATTTTTAATGGCAGTCGACTACAGCTTACTGGCTTTTCTCCCTTTGTTTCTTTGTTTTATTTACTGTGGTTGTTTCTGCGATGCCACAACGTTCTTCTGCAATGGCGTATGTCCAAATAACAGTTGCGTTTGCAGTTATTCAACGTTGTTAACTGTGAGCGCCTTGGTGTTCAACCAACTAATCACAGGCGTGTGGTGTCGCAGTAAGCTTGTTCTGATTGGTGTAGTCAGATAAGAGACGTGTCTATACAAAAACACGCTGCCAATTACCACGAAGCAGAGCTGAGGATGTTCCTGTAAGGCGTTGAAACAATGTGGTGGAACAACAAGTGTCCCACACTAATTACTAAAATCTGTTGGTCGCCGCAGGTTTGTAGGGTTTGTCAGTGTCAGTAGAAATGTGATTTAACAATTTGAAAAATACAGCCGTTCGTCTTGTCTGTCACTTTTTACACGAACTTGTAAAATAACCGAAGCATGTTAAAAATGACTTTGATTAACATGATTATACAGAAAAAAAATGTTTTGTGGTGGTTACAAAAAGGTTTTGTCTTTATGAACCTCACAAAATAATTATGTAGTGGTTAAAAATTTTTTTTGTAGTCACTGCAAAACTATATTAGGGACAGGAAAAATTTTTTGTGGTCACTACAAAAAATTTGGTAAGGTCCATTATAACAAAATATTTTGTAGTGACTAATAAGCATTTTTTTCAGTGCACATGTACACATGATGAATACTTTTCTTCTAATAATAGAACCTTGTGTAAAGAAAATGGAATGATGAAGGCTGTTCAACAGTTATAACTTATTATTCAGTAACTACTGAACATTTTCGTCCAACTATAATTGTCAAATAAAGATTTAAGTTATTACATAAAGACTTCTCGAAATCCTTACTGAAACGCTTTTAAAAAGTAGCTTCATTAACCGCTAAATAAACAACAAAAATAATGTTTCACAGTAAAAATAACCGTTATGAAGTAGCCTACTGCTGAAAACTGTAGATCTATTGTAAGACATATTTTCGCAGTTTTAGAATGCTGGAGTGAGTCACCTAAATGCAATAATAATATTCAAAAATTTTTTTAACTGTAAAATTTCTTCGAACGACATTTATATTTTCATTGATTACCTCGTGCTTTCTTTAATCCACAACAATGATATACTTTTTCAGGCAAGTTAGGTTTTACTATGACTTAGTTAAAAACAATTATAATTTTGATTTAGAAGTGTTCACGTGAAAAAACTATTTGTATGAAAAATTTTATTTGATTAAAAGCAATATCCACAAGTTGAACTGTATTCGGAACGCCTATGAAATCACGAAGACTTTGACTTACTGTTGTAATATCCGAAGACAAATTAACCTGTGTACATTTGTACTATTACCTGACTCTAGACATTAGAATGTGAAACTGCTGATACGTGAGGTATGCAGATCCCTGGAATTCAATATAGTTACTGCTGTGAACGGTAATTTTACGAATATTTTATGCGATTATTTTGAATGTATGTTTCGCTTATGTGCTGTATTTTCATAACACAAACACAAATATTTGACATTTTACTATAGCTCTTGCGAGAAAGGTCAAAAACTTTAAATTTTTGGATAAATAAGCATTGTGTTTGCTGTGAAAATAAAACGATTACTTTGTTTCCGTAGTTTGTGTTTGCAAGTTTAAACACATGGTTACGTACTTGCAGATTATATACGAGTGTAAACACAATTTCCGGGCCGCGGAAAACTGCGGCAGTTGCAAAGCTAACCAGATATTGGCTGTGCGACCTCAAAGTATATCCATATCACAGGTCATAATACAAATCAGAGAGGACTGATGTAAGGTCAATAGAAAGCTGGGTGTTTGCAGTTCTTTCCAAACAAGGTTCAAGAGTTTAAACATAGACTCGGTCTATATTTAGAACCCGCTGTTCCGTTGCGTTCGTGCGGTGCACCCGGGCCCTATTTTCCTCGCCGTGGGTGAATGTAAACAAGCTAAATTACGAGGCGGTGCCTTTGATGTACTGTCTCGTCCTGTGATTGGCCGCATGGGCTCGAGTGTAGTAGGAGATTGGTTGCTGCTGCCGAGGTCAGGCTAGCTACCTGGCAACATGGGTTTTGTAGATAACTGGATAATCCCTACTGACGCCGGCAAACAAAAACACAGCAGTCTTCGCTTAATAGCGTGTGTACTTCGACAATACGTTTTACATTTGTGGCGGAGAGTCAATGGACGGAGCAATAAGGGCAATGCTGGCGCGCGAGAAATTTACTGGCATTACATAATTTTTTTTAGATCTCCCCACGCTGTGAAAAACATCAGGAATAAAATTTATTTTTCTGTTCAAAAATCACTCACAAGTATACATGAGAAATTAGAGATACGTGTAGGCGGAGCATGATATGTGTTTTATTGCGAGGAGTGTGTGTCCTCGAGAAGAAAGGGAGGGAGAAAAATCGCCACTTCGATACGTGAAAAAAGTAACATAATTCCTCAATACTCCTACAGGAATAACTGATTACACACCGCCATATTGTTACGTGAAAAAGTAGTTGGTCACCATAACAACGTACATAATATGGATGTGGGTTGTCGAACCATAGCTTAATTCCTCAATACTCCTACAGGAATAACTGATTAAACTCCACCATATTTTTACACGTAAAAAAGTTGTTGATAACTACAGCAACGTGTATAATATGGCTGAAATACATTTATGAATGTAAAATTTTTAAATTGAGGCGGGAAAAGTATTACGTAAAATGTCATGTTATAATTGCATCCCTTAATTACTAAGCAACTTGCGTTTCACTGAGACATTTTAGTTGGAAAATTATTTCCGTTTGATTATTTCATCACAAACGTAATTTTAACCAAAGGAAGTTATCAAACGACACTGCAACTTTGCTCATTTAAGAACCGTTCGTGCTTGCAAGAGTCACTAAATCAATAATCAATGAAGTGTTTCTCTTTGCTTCTGCCACACAAATGCAGTCGGAATCTGGTCGATGAAATGTCTTTTGATAAATATTTAACAACAACCATTAAAACTAAGTGTTCGAAGTAAAATGTAGTCCCCGAAAGATTGAACAGTATTAGGTATTTCGATAAGAATTTAATAGTTAAAACAAATAGGAAACTCGGAAGTTACTACAGTAGACTTTACTGGCGTCTGTTTACTCAAGTAAGCTGTTTAATATTACAGTGGTGCGCTATGGTTGGGCCTGACATTTGATGATTGTTTTTAGCTTAAATACAATCCAGGAAGTTTATACACAAACGATCTTGTGTTTGAGATCCAGCTTGCCATAAGAATACACGAAATATAAATTTCTTTAAAAATAATTAAGGACGTGGCAAATTTGTGAAAAATATGACCTGAAGGATGGCGTTCACATATGTTTATATCCGATAATATGTCGACTGGTTGTGTGTTCTTTACTCAAATATTGCACACTAAATTAAATTACTGTTACTGACTTAGTTCTCTTCAATGGTGAAAAATTAGTTTTAAGAAAATTTCCGATTGTGATGCAAACATAACGACATTTGAATTATATATTCTTCTCACAATAATTAGCAAAATTTTCAGGTGTGCAGTAACATTACATTCAGCGTTGCAATCATTCCCCCCTCTTGTATGACAATCGTTAGATCGTACAGTAAATTTAGTCCGCCAATTCTTTATCGCACGTTTTTTGGTATGCGTGTAATGTGCTACACAAATGTTATATGAAGAGTTTCGAAAATATATATGTGGCAAGATAGAATTTGAAAGCACAATTTTTAGTGTTTAAAGTTAGATTACTGCTTGTTAGAAGCTTTCTGGAGAACTTCGTGGTCATAACAAACCTGCAGATGAACGTTGACAGAAATCCGTCAAACCAAGTTGGTGGGGAAGCTGACTGTACAAGGCAGTGATCTTATGTTCGAGAATACACAGTCAAGTGAAATCTAGCCGGCTTTTCACAGAACACATGAGGTTGTCTTATCTTATTTTATGACATATTGTGGATGGATCTGAACTAACTGAAACGAGTGGGGATGAATTCTGTATCTATGCAGAACTGCTATTGCGCGCAGCCAACGTACTAAAACAGTGACACAAACGTAAATTACTTTAAATACTTTACACTTTTTTTTCTATAAACCAGATTTTTTATTTGAAATATGCACTCATGTACTAACTAAATTATGTATACATGTTTTCTGGTAAAATTTTATAACATCATTATGTACAGTAAAACAAGTTTCTGAACAAACACCCTATATGTAGGCACACAACAAAGCCAATGAAAGTATATATGAGCGTACAAATGCCTAACAAGAACACAGATTTAATACTTAGGTTTATTATTGACACTGAATGGGTTCATTGTTGGCGGTACGTCGTCTCTACGTCGCAGCAGTTTTTCAAAATTACGTCCTCTAACATCACTGCAAGCTTAAAAATGACGTAAAAGGTAATGATGCACCCGGTAAAATTTCACATTCGTATTTTGTATTACAACATAAGCGACACAATTGTGGCATCAGTATTCTTGGGTGTCTCGTACATAAACTGCCAAATACAGAAGGATACAGGAAGGAACACGGCCAGTCCAATTCCAGGATTCATCCCAGCATTGAGTGATTACTTGAAACCTTGTAGAATATAAATAAGAGAATTTTTACCATATCTACCAAATTAAAGGCGAATGTTTTACCGCTTTTTCACCTCGCTCAGTATACGTTACAGTCAAGTGGATTCAGGTTACATACTTACTTAGTTGTCCTTGAGTACAAGTCATTGTTTCATTTGTGCTCGCTTTTGCTGAAACTATTCACAATTATCTGTGAACCAAAATATGCATGTACTTACAAGAATGGTTTAAAGTACACTGCCTCAATATCTGTCAAAGTGTACATGTTACAAGCGAGGCTATGACCGCTTTAATAGTTCTGTACTACTGAGATCTGGAAACTCATATGTACTAAGGTCATTGTTGCTCTATCTTCTCTTGTAACATCGCATCTACGCTCAAGGCTCACAACTGGCCCGAATTATTACCGTAGCTGCCATTCAAGTGAGTTTGAGATGTGTTACTACATTTCATAGCTGATTATTGCAGCTAAACGCAACATACTTGTCTAAATACAACAATAAAGTGTAGATATTGAAAATTTAACAGTTGAAACTGAATATGAAAGTGAATATTTTACATGCGTTCACTTTTCCAAACCGCATTCAAAACGTTCACATACTATTCCAGGTATTCTTGTCTATGTTAAACGTATTAATCATTACGAGACACATGATCAGTACTGTATAAGGTTATAGGTAATATGCACATTAATAAACAATATCGTGCCGGACGATGTCGCTGGTCGGCGGGTTTTCTCGGGGATCTTCCGTTTCCTCTGCCAATTCATTCCGGCGCTGCCCCATACTCACATCATATCACCCTTCGCCAGCGTTAGAGACATCGATGTTAAGTGCTGACCAAAACCTCTTCACTCACTCATAGGCCTACATAATATATATAATATATAATCACGTAACTGCGAAGAGGAACGCCTATGAAAAATAGAAGACGCTACCTGCTGGGCGTTTAATATTAGGTTACAGCCGCCATATCGAATTATTTTGTTTTTCGCTTTTATGAAATTCCGAAAAAAAAAAGTGAAATTTGCGCCTACAGATAAATTTCTTATTGTCTTGTGCTACTATACAAACATGGAGGATGAACTTGTAACAAGTATTTAGTTTAGAATAAGTCAGGTGAAATACCTACTGTACAAGGACAATATAGGATAGTCAGAAGAAAAAAAGAGACATGTTATTTAACTGCTGTTCACGCCGATATGAACGCTGTTCCATCTGCGGTAGCACATTGCTCTATGCGTAGTTTTATATTTTGTTACTTACAAATATAAATGTAATTATGGTTAATAATATAGTTATACTTTTTAATTATTAATTTGGTAAGTTGAATTTTAAAATATTTATAAACACATTCTAATATTATTAGCCCGGGGGGAATATAGACCGTAAATGTGTAACCACCATTGAAAATAGAGATATAAGAATGTGAATTTTGCTAGTGTTTCCAGTTCACGCCGTTGATAAAACATCTTGCACTTTAACGATGCTAACAAGCTCTACTTTCCCGTATTGTCCTTCTACGATATTTGGTCGGGTATTCTAAATTAGTATGATTGAATACACCTTAAATATACGTTAAAAGATCAACTACGATGCTTGTAATGTAGCGGAAGGTAAGAATAATCCACGTTATAACTGCAAATGTCACATTTTGCTGCTCAGAGTTTCATACAAGCGGAAAATAAAATAACACAAAACGCGACTGAAACCTATCCTTTAAAATTGTTTGTATACAAACACCAAATACGTAGTGACCTGAAATATTGGCGTTTACTTTAACGTACACGCTAGACTTCCAGCAACTATATGTTCATGTCACTTTCGCAATTTGTAGAGGTACGTCAATTTAGCAGACACATTCCAGGCCAGGTTGAACGCCAAAATGTATACTTCATAATCACGTGTGTGATTAGCTGGCGACTATCACGAAACGCATTTGACGGCCGTAAGCCAGTAGTAAATAAGGAAATAATTCCTAGAGCTATCGCTTGTAATGTTGTAAGCCAATGAATAATCGAATTTGTCCAGAGCGTGTATACCTACAGGACTGAGAAGTCTAGGCTACTGCCAGATGAATCCGCGAAATTGACGTACCTCTAATTATTGGTCCTTGACTTCTTTGACATTCCCTAGAAGTCTCTGAGACTGCTTCAATACACATATATATATATATATATATATGTATATATAATTAAAAGTTAGCCTACGTGTCAGTGAAACCCGCGACTTTTTTTTTTTCGGTCTCTGCATGTAAGTAAAGAGTAGTTTTTAAATACATATTGTATCCGCGATACTCTGCTATGTGCTAATCAGGCAGTCCCTACAAGTTTAATCTACACGCCACATATGAAGAGGTTTTGCAAGGACTTAAAACGACTAAAATACTTTTAGATGACCAAAATAACGAGCTCGTGGGTGCGTGCCGCGACGTACAGTGATAAGCGAGCGTGTATAATGTTCTGACCAACCCAGATGGTCGTTGGATTTGTGGGCGTGGCTGGGCTCCAGGTACAGATGTGCGATGGTACGACGGAGGGGCGAGGGAGGGCTTAGCCGCACCTGGAATTACTGGAGATCAGCCTGGAACCTCGGTGAAACACCTGTTCTCGCCCCGTGACAAATGGCGTGGAGTATGCAGATGTAACACTCTCACTTCTCAAGTCCAGGACGAGTTGGGAGCCTAATAGAACCCAGTTGCCGTTCACAACTCAAGGAATGCCCTACTTTTTTTTACTCGCCCGGGAAAACATTCCGCGCGAACGGAACGTGTGAAATCAGCTCTCGGATGCGGCTGGACTGGTAATTCGTTTAAGTCTTACCCCCTCTCCTGGTCTCCTACTCCACCCGGGTTTGCTTCGCCGACATCTTCCTAGAACTGAAAACCGATTAGTAATGTCAAAAAGCTCTCCGGAACATTACGGTGACTTGGGAATCCTTTCAAGTGCTATTTACGCTCCGTTGTTTTCCTCAGCTTCCGCCTTCCTCCCTTGAGTGATTCTCTCCCTTGCGTTGCGAAAATACTCGGGGATTAGGGGCGCCGCCATTTTGGTTCCCTCGTGGATCACGCCTCGAGGCAATTTGGTGTGGAAAAGTTGGTAGTGTTCGTTCCTCGGAGAAGTGGGAGGCAGCGTTAAAAATTCACTAAATAGTAAAATAAAATAAATTAATTAAAAAATCTATTTTACTAAATTTTTATGGTAGTGAAACCCAAACATTTTAGAAAGTTTGAAAGTTTATTTATTCAGTTTTATAAAACTATATTTAAGTATCTAACTCCAACTTTTAAATTAAATGCTCTATGCAACCTAACCAAGCCCAGTGGAGCAACATGCTTTCAATCTAGCTTTTATGTGTACAGATAGACAAACTATGTCAAGAAGTTCCTAGGGCTTATTTTTTGTGATACTGAAATTAATTTCTGAAATAATCTACAAGTGGGTCATTGCTTGATGAATCATTTGCTGGCATATTTAATTTTCCGTTGTAACTGGGAAGGAGGTAGTCCATGTACAATTCCCAGTAGGAATTTGAGCCACTTATAAACACGCATCATTCGTTTGTCTCCACCAGGTATGACTGAGTGCATACGAGGAGTGGTTCCAGTAACATCCAACAAGAAAACGTGAATACGGGTTTGTGGTGTGTCTTGATGTAATGTTATAATTTATCATTGAAACATGTATATAGAGTGTAGTTAGTACTCTTAGATAAGTTCACCCAGTTTCTTAAACAGCGTGTAGATAATTGTGAATGCTGACAACATATAATGACAGCAAATCCACACATGTGAGCTAACAATTTGAAAAATTTACAAGTAATATCACATGACTCCCTTTAGTCACGTAAACAAATTCGGTGATTTTTCAATTAATGCTGATGACTGGCTTATTTCTCGGTTCACTCAGAGATAAATCGATTCCTTCAGAAGTCATACATCATGATTCGTTTCTTCTGTACATAGGTTTAAGTCTTAAGTACCTGAAATTTTCACTAAATAAAATTTAAAATATGACAGAATTTGAACGAATGTACATTTATGTATAAGTTTGTGATTGGATCACATATTGTTAGGCGCTCTGAAGAACCAGCTAGTGATAAACCTGCAAGACGGGAGGGACAGAATCCTTTGCGATCATAGGTTTGTCGTTTCGGCAACCAACTTGATAAGTAGGCAGTGAACATTTAGGCTCTGCCCGAGAACCCACGGTGCAGTGCAGATTAGCCCGCAGCCGGTCCAAATTCGTTCTGTTGTTTGTGCTTTCAGTTACCTGGTCTTGTGGAGCGATGGTAACTGTTCAGCCCTATTGTCTGTTGTCTGTTTGTTATGTTTGTGGTCGATAAGTTGCAGCGTATATCATAATGTTAAGGGGATCGAAACAACTAGATACTTGAGGATTTCGTTTCAACAAGAGATTTAAATTTCATCCTCAATTTTTCTGTATACTCGAATTTATATAACTTGCTCATATGAACTCTGTCCTCCAGAGCTTACAAAATACTCTTTTAATAAAGTAAAATTTGAAAAAAAAAAAAATAAGTAGGCCTAGTTTGTGCCGAACACCAACGTGGAGCTGAATAAATTCACGTATTACTACTGGCGATGAATGACTCAGTTTAAAGAACAACTTCTGTGTAAATATCCGTGTCTAAAGCTCCGTGAAGCCGACAACTCAAAGAGTACGTTTACATCAAGGCCGCCGTGAAGAAATTTTGGCTCTATATTTTTACAATTTATCTTACAGAGCTGCATGAGGTGTATTTTATTTTCTACAAACACGTCACAGATTTAAAAAACAAAATACTGAATGTCTTTCGTAGATGTTTGTTGGGTGCACGATTTTATGTGTGGTGGACAGAGAGATACGTGAATACTTTCATTGGCAGACTTTAAAAAACATATGAAGTGAATAAAGACACGCACTGCAGATATCTGAGTCAGCAACTAACTTGAAAGTAAACATGTTCACTCGCCTCTTAGGCAAACGCATCAACATCCGCTGTGTCGATATTTCAGCATATAACATGATTGATCTCAAACATGTCGACGTTAAATATTTTAACATAAAATAGAAGAAGAATAACCAAGACAACAAAAATAAAATATTACGGTGGATTAAAATAAATAGTAAAATAGTTTACTGGACGCCTAAATCAGTTGAATTCAGCAGTTATGATCTACGTTTAGGTAATATATTTGAATTGAATAGCAATTACGTAAAAGCCCACACGAACACTTACAATTTGAGTCATTATGGATTACTTGTTAAAACACGCAACTGCAAATTCTGTTCATTACTCTTGCCACAAGATCTAGGTTCAGTTAATATCATGAAACTCAAGAGTTTTGTAAGCTACATATTTATGCTACGACTTCGTTGCAGCAAGTAAAACTCTTGCTCAGGGTTGTACTAATGGGTGTTAAAACAATATATTTCTTCTATTAGGCAAGGGTATAATTTAGTAAAATAGAGTCTATCAAGTAACACCAGTGATTATGATTAGTTTCTGACACTTGTTAGAAATTCAAGCTACAAAATGAAAAAATATAACTGTAAGTAAGAGTGACTTTACTCAAATGTTATATTCTTGCGACTAGAGGCAAAGTCTTTTTATAAGCAACAAGATCATACAGTTTACCGGCGTTTTATTTTGCTAGCTGCTGCTATTCTTGGCATCTGATAAAGTATCATTGTGGATAAAGCCCAAGGTAAACTTACTTCCAGGTCACAGGGCGAAGCAGATATTTCATTCGCCTCCAATATTCATGACTTGGGGTCCATTTTCATAGCACATAACTTACTGAAATATTCGTATATTCAGTTCATAGATAACACTGTCCGTTGCAAACGTATACGCAGATAAATTAAACAGCCTATGAAATCACTTTAAATGCTGACCTGTAGTTTGGCAAGAACAACTTAAAATTATTTGTCTTATTATTATTACGTAAATTTATAGAAAACACACAGTAAGACAATTAGTAAAATAATATTGATAATATGAGCTACCGTATTGTGGGGTAACATTACACCACACTTTTTCGTAAAAATAACTGTTAGCATCCTCTTAAAGGGACTAAAATTGCACAGTACACAGCAGTCATAAACGACATTACTTTACTGTAAATAGTGTATTAGAATCTGTATTTAAAAATAAATAAATGGGGTGGTGCAAAGTAACCTCACTTTACGGTACGAGTAATATGACATAACTTATAAACAAATAATTAAGAATTTTGTATATGAATCATATGTTATATGGAGCGCGTCACACGGTGAAAGCGAGTCAGCAAATAATATACTAACTGCGAAGGTTGGAGCAGGGATGGAAGTGTGGAGTCTTGCGTCATTGAAACCGTTAAATGACCCTGTCCATAACATTAAGGGGGATGGAGCACAAAAGCAGTGAATTTTCACAATTTTCGAGATAACATTTCCCCTCGCTTATTATCGAAAATCAAGGTTCGACAACCCGGAAATGATACTTTTGTACAACTTATTACATTACTTCATAGTCACAGGCTGTCTTGTTTTTGGAGCAGTGATGGCAGATAGGAAAAAGAGATATTTTTCCTATCTGCCATCACTGCTCCGAAAATAAGCAAGTATGTAACTATATAATAAAGTAAGAATGTGTACAAACGTGAAATCTACGGATTTTAGATAGTACGCGAGGGGAAAGTTATGTTGAAAAGTGAAAATTCACTGTTTTGGCGCTCCACCCTCCTAAAATGATAAAAGTGGCGAGAGACAAACACAATATTACATGCATAGTGCCTGACGACCAATTTTGCCAATAGGAAGTCTTCTTCGCAGTATATAGCCTATCAGGTACGAGGTCGTTGCCCAGAAAATCGCGCAGTTTTTAGTAGGGAGGCCTTTGGTTTTGCGAAAAGATTTCTGCGCCACTTTGTTTCACTGGACAACTGGAGCTGTGCTTTGTGGTTATTGGCAGTGTATCTTTGTGCAGAGGGGTCGGTTATTTGACTGTGACCAATACGAAGAAGGTTACTGCGACATTACACGTCTGCGATTAGAGAGTACGACTACCAGATGCTAAGATTTAAAAACATACAATCATTAGAGAATATGATATATCATGAAAATGTTTTGTGCCGACATACCCTTGAAAGTTCTGTAGTTAATTACAACACATATCATTAGGTGATGTCTGACACAACGTAGCTGTCTGCAGACCAATAATAGGCGTAAAATATCACAAAAGCGAGATTCTTATTGGATCAGTCAAATAGGGCTACAGCTCCACATACAAGAGAAAGCCAGTAATGTTCTGGTGAACTGAGCATGCGTTGAAACCCAGCAGACAGTCAAGTTTTCCTGCGATAAATCATCTGCTCTAACAATAACTGACCAAGAAGCGAAGCTACAGTTGTGAATGTAAGGCTCTGAAACAAAGTGATGCCAAAATCTTCGCGGAAATCAGTGATCTCTACTAACAACTGACTGAGTACGCCAATTATCTTCCGCATAAACTACACATTTTACGTCACGTTTGCAAACTTGAAATTCGCGGGTTCAGTTACCTCTAGCCTAAATTTACGTAAGTATGTTTATTTAAGCAGACATTTTATGCCCACTTGCTGTTTGATGTTACGGCAGTTTATTATGATTGAACCCACTATGTATCACTTGTCAGATAACCACCAAGAGGTTTGAAGGCCACGGAACCCTATTTGTACTATTTTAGTGTGTTTAGAGGAGATATCGGAAAACCGTTACATAGAAATGTTGGAAATAGTCTGTACTATGTAGTCTCTTTTTTTTTTTTTTTTTTTTTCGAAACACGAATTTTTATAATTTTGGCTAGTCATTGACTTTAAGAAAATTCTTTGAAGACGATAATTAACCGAAATTATATAAAAATATACTATGACGAAACTAATGCTTCATAGTACAAACAATTTCCAACATTTCTATGTAACAGTTATATGTCTGTTGATTTTCAGGATTTAAAAAAATTAAACTCTCAAAACCACTGTAACTAAGAACCCATAGCCTTAAGTGAGTAAGTAGTAAGTCAATTGCATGTACATTACATACTCTGTACAAGAGAATATGTGAAATAGTCTGGTCTCTTGTTACATATTTCGCTTCTGTATTCTCCAGCATTCTGTCTCCAAGGCGAGTGTTGGTAAGCAACCAAAATTTTACAATCAAGAAGAATAATATAATTATCCTCGTGTGCAAAAATTTCTGTAGGAATGTCTGGTAAACAAAATATTATTGAAGATATACCTGAGGAATAAAATAAAACTGATTTCCCGATAATTCTGTTAAGAGCAGCAACTTTCCACTGTTTCCCACGTTTGCTACATCCGTTCATTTAGCAACACTGTCCAAGGTAATATGATACTCTACTTCCCGCCAGAGGCTGCAACCTCTTTGTTCGCCTACCCACACTCTCAGACTCTCGCACAGCCATAGATGCCAACTGCAGATCCTCACCCGAGAGCGATAACTCTCTTGGAAGAAGAGCGCAGGAGAAGCTAATCCTCAGGCGAGAGACGCGGTGCGAGAGAGGAAACACTTTCTACTGATTCCTTGTAATATTACAGAAATAATTATTCCGCTTCGAGTGTTGTCTTTGATCGTATCCGGCCAGCCTTTTTAATTCATCCAGATCTGTAGCGCTTATCATCCAGGCCTGAGAAAACAAGAGGTTCGTGACGCAACAGGGGGGGAATACAGATTACATCCAATTTATCGCTTGGAAGAAAAGAAAGAACAAGTTGTCGTTTAAGATTTATATTTCGTAAATGAACTTTTGACAGCCGGCTGCTTCGCGGATAAACACTTCTGCGAAATTGTTGGCTTCAAACATAAACCTTTCGTTTATCCTTAAACTTAATTTAAATGAAGAACTGTAACATCTTTTAAAACACACAATATTAACTAAATCGGTCATAAAACGGTTCGAAGACTTGACTGTTGCATTTGTGAAATTGTTTGATGTTTGTTGTATTTGCTGTCAGTTTACTGCTCACAACTGTAGTGGGCGAAGGGTGATCCCAAATACACGCAATCCCCAACACGTTACATTCGCGATGTCTGGCTTGGACATATAGACCGGTGTGGGGTGAATTATGTTTCAACATGCAGCAAGATATTCTATGATGTACGCTTGTTTGCGACAGAACAAGTGACATTATGTTTCATAGTTTTACAGTATTCATGTCTAAGCTGATGTAAAGTGAATTCGTGGTAGTAGTTATTAAAATGTGTTACTGGTAACAAAGTATTTTTGTTTCGCCTCACCGCTGAGTTGTTCAGAAAATACGTTCTTGTGGCAGGTACAATATTGTTAATTAATATTAAATGTAATGTGTGTAAATAATTACAGAATGTAAGAAGTTATTGTAGTAGATATATATAATGTGTATTTAGGGTTGAGTAATATATTCATATTAATGTACAGTCCACGCAGTGACGTGCTTTATTATTCAGATGAGTAGTCATGTATGTGTGTCGACGCGGGCAGATCGAGCTTCTTGCGTAATTTGGCGTGCCGCATGTCCAGCGCTTGTTACGCCCGCAGTAATGGCGTCATTACGCCACGGCTAATGGCGGCCGAGTGCGCGGTTAAAAGTCTGATTGATGTAGCTGTGTAACAAGCCGCGTCGACCACGGCTGTCGACGCCTGTGAGAAGAACAACACGGCAGAGTTTTGGCGTGGTACGAGTCTTACTACAACAAGCGACCGTCGTGGTCCTCCGGGCTGACACCGCCTGTCTTAAACGAGGGCGTACGTTACGTGCGCACTCCATGGATTGCAAAGTGCAGCGAAATGAGTATTTATGCGAAACTATTCCACATGTGCCCATTGTGTTAATGTACGATAAGAAAATACACTTCGGATAAAGATGGAATGTCATTCTTAAGACACAAAACCTCCAACATAACTAAAAACTGCCTTTTAATACTTCCGTACTTCGCAATGTACTCTTGTATGTACATGAAACGCAGGCATCAATCTGCACTGAACTTAGCCTTTCTACCAATACAAATTTATGGCCAGTGCTTAAAGTCCAACAATGAAATCAGTGAGCGGAAATCTTGCACGCTAGTTGAGCGCTTCGCTCGCTGTGGCAATGCGATAATTGATGCTCGTTTCAAAGTAGCCTTTACAGCTTTTATAAGCCCTTCCTTGTCTGAAGAGCATTACCGTGTATAAGGGCTGTGCCACTTCTTAACCTCTAGCGCAGGTAGGCAGAGCTCTTATGGGGCCTCCCTAGATAGGCTGCATATGTGTGTGTGTGTATGTATGAGACAGGAGCGGTAAGGTTGCCGTTGACAGACGTATGTAGTGTATTATGGCCTCTCCGTGCAAGCCACTCAGCTGGCTTGCAGAACTTTACTATTTTAATTTTTCTTATGGGATTTTGAACAGCGACCACATTATTTTATTTGTAGACACCATAGTTCAAAGTCCAACACTTGTTTCTATAGGTGTATTTTTCTAATCTGGTTGTTATTTGTACAGTTACGACTGTCTAGTAAAGCCATTTTGGCCATTTTGAGGGGCCCGAACGTGATGTTTATAGTAAATTTGCCGAATTTTTTAAACTATAGCAACATAGCTTGAAGGGTAAGTAATTTTCGAAGATATAAAAATACAATGCACGTTGAACAGTTTCGTCAAAATTATAGTAGCCGTAACTCGCTGAAACATGTTTAAAGCTCAGGAAGGCAATCTGAGTGGGCGTGTTGTTCATGTTCTAGGGTATATAAGTGCTGAAGCTGTAAGGACGACCCAACATGTACGTCATGCTTCACCCTAGCCTCTAGGCGCTAATTACTGAGCTGTTCTATTGCCGACAATCTGCCTGTGTGAGACATTCAGCAGTGGCCCAGTGATTCTATGACGTAGTGTCAAAGATAAATGTATACGCACATTCCTTTGAAAACATTTAGCTCCAAGACTTTTATACCTAACAAGGATCCCAAAACACCCATTTTCACCTTTTTCGTCACGTAGAAAATACGCTTTAATGAGTAATGGCAAATCTGAAATAGCTATACGCAAATGCAGCAATCTTTTACTTATATCCTAAGCAGACACCACTTATGCGCTGCGAGCAAATTTCGAATAATTATGTAACGGCCGAAGCTCTACACGCCACCCGGAATCTTGGACAGGCAGGTACCTTAAGAATAGACACGAAAATTTCGTAAATAAACTATAGACCTAGCTAGGACTCAGCCGAATGTAGATCTTCATTACTTCTATGATTGTAATTAACCCCTTTAGCATGTTATCCCGAACATAGTAATTTTAATGAGATACCGTAATTTTGAGTTATTTTGCACTACGTATTTTGATTGTAAGTGAAGGTTTACAGAATAGTTAATTGTTGAAGACTTCGCTATTCGTAGCTTTAATAATAAACAACACTTTAGAGTGACTAATATTCTGTAATTTCAACATAAAACCAAATAAATCTAATGGTGCAAAGTTACCCACGGGGGTGCAACATATCCTCACTTTACGATATGCTTAAAACTGGGCTTATCATAATCGGTACAGTACAAGGCTAGAAGCTAATAATAGTACACACAAAAGATTTTTCCTTTATGTGACTGTCACTTGCTGCTGCTTTAAGAATTATATTTGATAATTGTTTTTTGATTACTCGAATGACTAAATACAAGCCTATTTCACAGGTTATGCTTGGTGCGTTAAGCAAAGTGAGGTATGTGTATTCGCTTGATCGAAATTTTATGTCAGTGCAAACTCTAAATTAAAAGTTAATGTTTACGTTATGGTACTTGCGCAATGACAGAAAACGGTTATCAGGAATGTGACCAGCAATCAACTACCAGAATGTAAGTATATAAAATTTAATTTTAACTATATTGTTTAATAAAGACTTCATGGGCGAAGTATCGATAATAAATACGGTCGATGACTCAATGGATGTGATATGATATAAGTGAAAAGAAAAAAAAAAGGAAATTTTATAGAATGGTTTCCATTAACAATGGAAAAAATGTTTGTGATAAAGTAATAACAATATAAAAAAAACTTTTGAAGATTATATAAATTAAAGTCTAAATAAAATATCGTATAGAGTCATAGAAATATATATTTAAAATTATAAAAAAATATTACATATCTCATTGGGTTTTCATGTTAACGGACAGTACCAATCTTCAGGGAATCGTTAAATGATTACAGTGCTCAGAGTTGACAAATATCGATGTGAGCGTTGTGTTTGATTTGGCGCGTGACATCAGAATAGAAAGGTGAACTTTGAGGGGAGCTAGGGAAATTCTAAACTTCTTGTATTCGTGCTGTGGCCTGAAGTGGCTGACATCTGGTGACGAGTTTATGAACTAGTAAAGATGGCGTCAACAAATGTTTTGCCGTTTACGGCAATATTAAATTTCAGGTGTATTTTAGAGTTTTATCGCGTAGAAAACCAGTAACTTGCAGTGTTCTGAATTCGCAAATATTAAAAAATAATCTGAACTTGCCTTGTTGACGTGTTAGTTAAGAATAAACAGCTTTCAAAGTGTTATTTTCTAGGTGACAGTTACAGTTGCTTCGTGCTCAGTAACTTCAACTTGAAATAAATAAATATATATACACATATATGTAAAAATTAAAGCAAATTGAGGTACGTAAATTTGAAATAAATAAATATTGTACGTGACGTATGCATTGTACGCAGGCTGTCACTAACAAAAAATATCCAACGCAACAAATATTTACGTTTTAATCGTAACACATTATAGTATCCAGTTTACATCTGCCATTATAGATATTTCAAATAAATTAATTAAAATTTAGTTTACACATTAGTAAGGACTTTATTAAAAATATAAAAATATAGTAATATTTTATACACGTACGAAATTAATCTAGTATGACTAAGGAAAATTCATTGTATTAGCATTATTTGCGTTTTAAATATTTAATAAATATAGCGCTATCTTTGTCAAAATTTTAAACTGCTCAAGTTTTACCGTAGTTGGAATAAACGTATTAGTTTAAATTTCTTAATTTTGCAGACGTCCCTCATTTTGCTCTTTCACATGTTTAATTATAACTTTTGTAGTGATTGTCAACGTATATTTATGTAGTAGATTCGGTAATGAACCATGTATGCTATTTATAACGTCAGGGGAAAAGGCAGACAAATAAAAACACATGATTCCCAACCATAAATTTTGCATCCAAAATCACAACCCCGCATTATTTAATTTTCAACTGCCAAAACTTTGATAAACAAGCAACAGAAATTCTCTACACAATCAATACTTTCATACATTTCCTTTGGTGGCTTAAATATACTTTTATTTCTTTTGGTTTTCACAAAAAACAAAAATCTTAAATACAAATACAAGCAAATAAATAGCCAAGTAGCTTTGTTGATGCCGTCTTTGCCCTCCATTTTGTCGTATGCAGTACTGCACTATGAAGGAGGCGACGTCGCGAATATGAACAGGGGATTTATAACAAAAAGGGGAAATATGTCTGTTCGTCGAGTGATGAGTACTGAGTGCTCGGATGGTCTACCGCCACACACCACTGTTCCCGGACCGGCACAAACCTACTACTTACATTTTCCAGGAACGAAAGGAGATTCTTGTAAGAAGAGACCGCAAACAACGTATTGTCTATGCAACAATAAGAAAAAGCATATTTCCTTCCATTGCGGCATTACCACCCCCACGACCAGCAAAGCGTCGACGACTCGAGAACACGGAACAGCTAACAAGCAACAGAATATATCCCAGGCAATTATCCGATAGACGCGATTGAGTCGGGCTGTGAACGTGGGCGGAGAAGCACGGCAATGAGATCTCTTCGCAGAAATACTCTTCACGAACATACATCGAGACAGACAACAACATGTCTACATTCGTCTTGTATTTCGGGATAAGTTTCACTCTTGCAATAAGCCGCATCGCGACTTAGCTAACGTTATCACAATGGCGTGTAAAAACACTTAGAGTTTAGAAAGCCGAGCTGATGACTTTAGGCAATATGTGTAATAACGTAACATTAAATTAAAAAAACCAAAGTAAGAAAAATGGTAAACTCTTGTTTATCTTTTTGACACGGGGCTAGACTCCAGATAATCATTTTTCGTGATTATTTTGTACCTTCCTCACATTTGGGGAACTGCAAAACGCAGAAGATCAGACGATATTCAATCTCGATAACGTTAATCATTAGTGAGCATAATTTGGAGCGCAGAAACATTATGCATTAATTCATAAAGGGCGTATTACTGAAAAATCTTTTCAATTATGATAAGTATGTAAATTTAATAGATTTGGAGTAACAAGTAATGCAATGAACGTTGAGAACAGCAAATGAATGTTGGCTAACAGTAGAATTACGTTTTCAAGCATGAATATTTCAGTATATTTATTAATAATATACAAAATATCATGTTAATATTACGTTTATTTATAGATTTAACCAACAGTCCATTAACGCTGAATATTAAATTTGATCGGCCAAAGGCTGCATGCGTAGGTAATTTTCAGACTCGCACATTACTGGAATTATAACCCTGAAAGGCCAGTTCTGAATACTTTCCTAAACATCCATTGTACACGTGTGCAATCGTTAAATCAATTCAATACTAAAAGAGAATACACAAATAATGAGTCCAATAACAAATTTGGAAATAATGCCCTGAGACAATGAATACTCGTATACAATGTATTTTATTCTTCACATAAAAGTTAATGACGTAATTCACATTAAAGTAGCAAACCCACATGTTCAATCGTCATTTCTCCAGGTTACGAAACTGGGCAAATCAACATCGAATTTCGAAGGCAGCAAATATATGGTTAATACCGATATTTTATTTAAACGAGCATTGTCTATGACGAGTCGCGTAAGTAACGCCAGCCTTTGGGAATTCACGTGTGGGTAACCGACTTGCTACAAACTAAATCAAAGGCAACACATCACGAAATACAAATTAGAAACCACATAACTATGCTTGCCTGAAAAGCCAGAACATAAATTTAGAATACGACAATGGAGCAGAGTTTTGAATCAATCTAAACCTACTTATCACAAACTATGTACATGGCTACAGCTGCCTTGCATACCAAGAAAGACAACTCCCTTAACTACATACTTATGTATCCACGTATACTTACATCTGCAGCTGCTTCAGAGCCTAATGCCACGACGAAGGTAGAGCAAATCCAACACAGCTAAAACGTATACTGACTTGCCTTTGTCACGCGCATGCGCGGCTGGAAGTGAAGAAGAGTGGAGGGAACACAAATATGTCACTCTAGGATTAAGGGAAACAAAGAGTAATCGCGTCTCGAGCAAAACAGTAGTTCATAATGCGCTGCTGTGCGCCACCGTCGCTGACATGAACTGGTATCACATTGAACTGAATATTTTGTCAGTGGATAGTAACAAGGACACTGCACAACAATACGGGCTGCGGAATATTTTGGCAACAACAAACTGTACAGCCTTCTCTTATATTTGAACAGAATTGGTGACCTGAATTCGAAACCTTGCTAACTCCAAAATGTTCGAAACAGCAATAAAAAGTAATATCTTGTTGGTGGGCTTTTATATCTAACTTAAATATGTTACCAATTAAAATACAGTATTTTTACTCCCGTTAGTATCATATTTCAGATAGAAATGAATGTACACATAATTGTTTTGTTAATTCTCCAATTTTGGGTTAGCATGGTTTGTAATTCATGTCACGAATTGTTAGCGACACTGGAAAATCACGGGAAAAGATTACTAATTGCTAGGCTCCAACATGATGTATATAACACTGAATGTTTTGTATGTATATTGGCTATCGTCTTATTGAAGCATTTGTTCTCTCTACAACAGTCCCAGTTAGAACTGTACAGCTTGAACACACAGTATGTGTGATTTGTCCCAAAAGTGTTGACACGTGTCACGGTTAAAATACCACAGTTTACTGGAGACTATGCTAAACATTTTCAAGATTTTCCAGTGTCTCTACCAATTGTTTATTTCACAGGGCTGGGTATGTTTTTGTAGCCTATATGACGTAAGCTCACAGAACGAAAGATGGTTATATTTATTAGGCAATTTATTTCAAAGTAGTAAATATTATGACTGTTATGCCCTTCGATATTTTTTTCTCGAATTATCGTGGTTTCCTGAGATCGCTCCTGGCTATTACTGAGATGGTTCCTTATTAATTGCCATGTCCGTTTCCTTTCCTTTCTCCTGTCATTGTGTCAAGTTGTGTGTAGGAATCATCTCTGATATCCTTGCTGTCAACAATTGCCCATTTACCGTACCTTATCTTTTCGGAAATATTTTCGTAATATGGAAGAAACGTGTCATAGTTATTCAAGTATCTAAGCATTACCTAGATGTTGAATTCGCGACATGTTTGACCCTCAGTAGAATAAGTAACTACCGCTACAACATATGTTACAATCTTCCCCTATGTTGAAGTATATGTTGTGTCCTTGAACGCAGAGGAGAAGTGGTTTATCTATTGGAGGAGGGTAGATCATTTCTCACTTATAAAGAGTTGGGTTTCGAAGTGACAATATCTCCAATGTTTCAAAACTGACTAGTCCGAGTAGTTGCAACACATGTGTGGAGGCATATTCTGTTATCTGACGACATAAGAGTAAACCTCAGTGGAGACTACGGCGTGGGCGATTAACGAATGAAAGTTGCTATGGAATACGTTTCTCAAATTTTGCGTCGCGTGTCTCGCTGAATTTCCCTAACGTCAATTATAATGAAGGCAGCGTTCTTTGTTATATCTTGGCGTCCATCCGTTAAGAACAAAGAGAAAGTTCTGGTACTAATTAGGAGGTAGATGCTCTTCATGTCTTTATTATAATTAGTTCAGGAACTCTGGTCAGTACATTTTTAACCGACGCCCACAGCAACACATATTACATATATTTATTAATGCTTAGTATTTTTTATTTATTTTGAACAAGTAGGCAACAGTTTTGACAAATATTTTAATACTTTACCGCAAAGAAAACTTACAGAAGCACAATGAAAACATTAAAAACCAAAAACAGTAGTGACTGAGTACAATATACACATTGTTGGGGAGTTTATTCAGATAATAACTCTGAATGTTTAAAATGTAATGGCTACACTAACCACAAAAATTAACAAATCAATAAATCATAAAGAAAACAACAAATTAACAGCTGTGACAAATCTATATCATTGACAGATAACGGTATATGACGACAACTAAGACCACAAAATCAATGCGAAACACTAACAAAATAAGTTCATAAAACGTTTAGTTGTTGGGCGTGCCAATTTTTTAGTTATTAACCAAGGAGTGTTAGTGGTGAATTAACATATAAACAAATTAGTTCTCAAAGTTTTATTTTTACTAACATTATAAACCAATAGGCATTCTACGTGAAAATTTTAGGAATAATATTCGAATTATTAGAACTTCACAAAAAAATTGTAATAAGTTATACAGGTATAAATTGAAATTTAAAATTGTAAAATACAAGAAAAATACGAATAAGTGTTGTTTTAAATACACATTGAGGAAATATTTATTTTTTATATTTTTTTCTCAAAATTTAAAGATAAGTTTTTAAATATTTACCATAGAGAATTAATTTACTACACTTTACTACTTTCATTAACTCCGTAGCTGAAGGCTAGTTAGGCAAAGGGACAATAAGGGTTCACTTTTTCTACGGCGATAGCAACCATAACCAAGAAAATCACGGGAAAATGTTGACTTTTGCTCATATACTACTTTCCAGATACGCGTTGAATTGACATTTTCAGTAGTCATAAAACATACGTAAGGAAAACGCTCGTGTATAGGCGAGTTCAGCCACACGCCTCAAGGAGTCTGTAAGCAGTGTCCTTGTATTTTATGGCTACATAATTTTGATACGATTACATCACGTCCCTAAACATTACGCTAGAATCACTGTACAGAAAATTTAGGCAGTAAGAGTGACTCTGACACCAATAACTTTTAGTAAATTTACTCCTCCAGGACTCAGCCAATTAGCTTAAAAGGAGTGTGAACCTGTCATTGGGTGTGTAAACGTAATTGAGGGCATTGACTACCTGGCTTGCAAAATGTCTTACATATGAACTCAGCGTTAAAAAATTGTCACTGAACTGACCAGTTTTAAGGTAAAGAATAAATATTTTATCACCTTCGGGACTTAATGATTTTTTCTAGATTCTATTGACAATATTTCGTGCTTCTTACTTTTTATGAGATTCAGATTACTGTATAATATTTCTTTTTCAAACAATTATTATAATCCTCATGTGTAATTAAATTTTTGACTACGGCTGTTTTCATACAGTTTGCTCTTTTTTTACATGCTCTTCGACATTTAGAGCATATATTTTTTATTTTAATCCAATGAATTATTCAATTATGTTTCAATTATTTTCATCCTTCATGTTACCTATTAATTTTTTTTTGTTTGGGGCATATTGGAAACAATCTTTTTTTATAAACTGAAGTATCAAAATAATGTCTTATTTTTTTCATATCGGCGTAAAAGTAATTTATTTTTACGTATTACATGTAATAATCGCAATCCGCTTAACATAATTCAATATTATCCCCATATTTTAATTCCGCAACACTACAATGAACATAGTACATAAGTTTTTTCGATGAATCTAATTTAATCATTACACAATAGATTGGTTTATTGAATCATAGTTTTGTTTTGTTCATATGTATTGCGACTAAAGATTCAGTACATATAGTTCGATCTTTAAAATTTGGTTTAGCAAGTAATTTCTCAACTTGTATAGCATTTGCGCATAATTTAATAACAACACTGTTTCTAATATTTTCCATGCCTTTTTTTTTTAACTGAATTATTCATTTATTTATAGAAATCATTTTCAAAATAATTTTTGGCGTATGTTCGCATTTGTGTATTTAAATCAGTATAAAATTCACTCAATATGATTGTTTAAATGTTAATACTATATTAACTTGTTTCGATTTCATTCCCAAAGATAAATATCATTTAAGATTTATTTTATGTAAAAATTTTTTTCTGTTATCACATAACGTAGCTAACAATACTTTTTTTTTTGTTTTAATAAATCAGGTATTTTAATTTTCTGGAGCAAATTGCGTATATTTATGTAAACTAATAAATTATTTCGGATATTCTAAATCTAATTCATATACATGTCCACAATTTGAATTGTTCTTCACATATGATACATATTTTTTCCAATAATCTACATCATCAAGCTTACAATTTACCCATTCGAATCCTCCGTAGGGTAAATATTGGTTAATTGCCCAACCGTATAAATTATTCGCGTCTAAGTATTCTCAATATAAATTTTACATAGAGGATTATAATTTTTCACATATTTACTGTTCGCTTTCTAATATATTTGGGATATTCCACCCTAACATATTTTTCAATCATTAATAATTTGTCGTTATTTGTTAATAAATCTAGTTAAATTTTCGTGTGCTTTAACATCCCAAGCTAATCCTTGAACTGTAAAATACCAAGTGAGGTCGTATTTACATGGTTTTAAACAAATATCTCTAAGATTTTAAAATATATCAGCTAATATGAAAACATATTTATTGTAAAATTCAGTATATTGACCTTATTTTGAATAATAAATGTTTTCCAAACTTTTTTTTACAGATACACTACGTACACTTTTTCATTTATAATATACTAGAGGCATATAATCATTATTTTAATATTTTACATAACAGAAAAAACTTTTTGGATCGTTTTTTGATAATTATTTATATAATGAACTCTCAGGAATAAACAATGAAACTTTTAATGATAAATTATAAATCATAAACTTTAATACATTATTTCCTGGTTGTAGAAGATTTGTTCGAACTGACTTATGATATTTACATTTTTCTTCACGATCATATGATTTATTTTCAGACCGAAACTGTTGTAAATATCACAAATATGTTTTTAATGTTGAATTTTTAAAGTTGTGATCCCCTAAGTCTTGAAAGGTTATTTTCCAACAATTGCGGTCATTATTTTCGTTTTAGTGTATAAAAGGTTAACGTGTTTATTGTTTTTATTTTTCGTAATTTTTAGTGGATAAAACATACGCTAAATTTCTTTTTATTTTTCCTCATGCGCGTACACATTAATAGAAATCCTTGTTTTTTTTTTTTTTTTTTAATAATTTTATTTTGTCTAATTGCATTGGAAATTCTAAACCTTCAATCACATCATTACACTCGTGTTCGTATATTTCATATTGTTTGACTCTCTGTGAGTTTTTTTGTACTGGATGAATGCAGATAAAACAGACCATAAGAAACATTTTTGGTCTGTATTTGCAACATTTATAACTGCTTGCTTTTCTTTAATTTTCTTGTGGAGATCAACATATGAAAGATCATTTAATGGATTATACTCATTAATTCTTAACTCTGGATTATTATATCTTTCTTTTAGTACCCACAGAAAATCTTTTCTTTGAAATTTTTCCAATTAAGCTAAAATTTTTTAAATACTTCCTTCATGATAATCTTCTAAATGAATTGTTTTAAAAACTATTTTATTTTTAGTTTTAAAAGACGTGTCATAATCTGTATCAATAATTGATTCCCTTTTGTACTGAGTGAAAAAGTTTAAATTTACTTTTAAAATATTTTTTCTCTAGATATTCTTTTATTTTGTTTATCACAATTTGTTTTATACCATTCAGAATATATCCTGGATCTATTTCACTATTTATATTATTAATATAACATGTCATTAATCGATTATTAATTGCTGTTTATACTTCATATATTTTTAATTTATCATTTTATTAATTTTATCGGCCAATTTTATATGTTTTTACTACTTCTCTCGTGAGATTTTTTATGAGGTTGATTGTATTATATTCCACAAAATTCACAATTTACCAAAGATCCTAACCTTTTCAAGTTTATTTTCTGTACTATTTTTATGTAATGGTGGAAGTAGTTTATATATTCTAGGTTTTTCATGATTTATTTTGTGTGTGTTTTTTTTTTTTAAGTATTTAATGTGACATTTTACGCATTTACCAATTATTTTAATCTTACGTTTTTCTGATATTTTACTAGAATGATCATAACAATATTCACACATTTAACATGTGTTTCTCGAGATTTTATTTATTTTACTTTCGCAAAAACATTTCCTTTAAGTTTAAACTCACACCATACGTTCTGAAAAGAACGGATTGTATTTAATCGTTTCGGTTAGGTTTCGTGTTCGCCGTTCAATTTTGTATTCGTTTATAATGAAAAACTAATTAGATTTTTAAATAACTGAAGTCTGACATTTGGTTCATTATGCACAATATGGCCGACCTTGTTGCTAGAGAACTATCAAAACTCTTGTATTCTATAGTCTGTCTGCAACAGGAAGCAGGGAGATAACTTCTCGCGCAAGTTTTCATTGTTAGATAAATGGTGCTTGGGTGTAGTTTGTATCTCGTTCAAACTGACGAGCTATTGTGACAAATACACTACAGATGCCAATAGTGGAGATGTGTGTTTCGTTTATAATGGAATGAATGGTTGTGGTAGTAAACTGATGCATTCTATTCAATTAATTAAAAAAAATCATTAATCTTCTTGTAATTATATTTTTTCTTTATTTTTATTGTTACATTACCACATGCGGTTGAATGTTAACTATTGTGATTAGTTATTGTGTTTTAACAATACGTGTTTATCCTTTTTATGGTCATTTCATCTAAAATCGCTGAATATGAAATTGTAGATAAGTACCTGCATTTTAGATAATTTTGTGAAAATATATAGTTTTAAATTTTGACCACGAAAAATGGTCGCTGGGCTTGAACCGGCAAACCTTCTCTACTCGCGATACAATATTAAAAACTAAACTGGGAAAGGTGGTTGTGTTGGTGGGGCCTTCTTTCTGAAATTCTACACTCAATCCCATTTGCTGTTGAGAAAGAGTTAAATTTTAAATTAATTGGTTGAGAGGCAGCTTGGAATATTCCAATATCGTGTGTGTAGGCTTCATATATAGACTACTTAATTAATTGATATGTGAAGCCAGACACTTTACAGGCGAGTGGAGTAGTTTCCAATAAACAAACATTTTATTTAGGACCTGCAAAGTGCACGATGAACAAGCCAGGTATTCACCATTTGAACGATGTAAGAAAGATGGGCCCGCAGTTTTTACGTAACTAACTATATCAGATTACAACATGTCCGAACAGGCAGTTATGTAATGTTAAATTACGTGCGTATTTAGACTGGATTAAAACTTGGTCTCCAGTGAGATACAACTTCTTGAAGAGAGACAAGGTAGGTGGATGGAATCGGCCATGGCAAGTCGTGAGTAACAATCGAAGCATTCACCTGGAGTGAATTTGAACATACGTGGTAAGTTTGATGTACTTCAAATGAAAAATTAATAAGTTTGTCAGAAGAGGATTATAATTATTCCAGGCTTCTTTACCTGAATGACGGTATTCTTATTGCTCAGTTTCTTCATTGGGTTCAAACTACAATGAATAGAGTTTGAATAATTCGCGAGGTTACTAACCTGGTGACTGGACTTCACACTTATCTATTTATTCAAAGAGACATCAGTAATTTATTCACTTCTTGCTGTGTCGGGGGTTTGTCATTCAGAGATAGGAAACCATTTGCGAATTTGTTTGACGAAAATCTGTATTTCAAATCCACACGTATTTCTGCAACATTTGTAAATTGGTCACTAAACAGACAGGATCTGGATTAAACTGTGCCAATAAGAAACTTGCAAGGTAACAAGGGACATATACCAAGCTACCACGTATGGACTCAAACCAGCTACATACTAAAACAGCAGCTAATGAGATACTAGGTGAGTCCCAGTAATACAGAGAAAACGGTGGAATTTAGCCTAGGAGACAACTGACCCGTGAAGTTATAGTATCCGTACTCATTTATAGGAACCCATGATTTTCGCTACGCAGAGAAAAGGGATTGGTTGAGTCAACCATATGTATGTTCGTATATAGTAAAATACGCGTGTAAACGTTGAATAAACCAAATATGTTGTTTACTGTCTAATTTTGTTGCCTCTACGCGAGGGTTTAGTCCCGTTAAACATGAATTTTGTTAGATCAACAAAACCGATTTGTTACGCTTTTTACAGATTGTTCAGCCAACAAAAATTTTGTTGGATAAAATATATTTTTCTTTCGCTACATAAAAATTTATGTATGGTTTACTGCAACAATCATTTTCTCAGTGTAACCTAATTTTGCATCAACTTGGGTGATAGTAGGGCCACGAACTTTTAGAGAAAATAATTTGGCCCCAGTTTGTTTCAATTCCTTATGTGCACACGTGTAGCTCTGCTTCATGATCAGTGATTGGCTGTTTTAAATTCTCAGCGTCTCCGAAGGTTTCTACCCGCAAATCACAGACGTGTGGTGTAACAGTACCCTTGTTCCTGTTGGCACAAGTCAAATGAGCCACGCCTGTGTAATAATATATTCTGCCAATAATCGAGAAGCAGACCTCCAGTTGTGCACATAAGATATTGAAACAAACTGTTGCAGAATTATTTTCACCACAAATCATGGGCTCGTAGTCTGTGATTGGATGTTTTAACTGTCGCGCGTCTTGAGGTTCTACCTGCAAATAACATACGTGTGGTTGTCGTAGTAACCTACTGTGACGTCACTTCACACAGACACGCGGCTAATAACCATGAAGCACAGCTGCAGATGTGCACGTAAGGCACTGAAACAAACTGGGGCAAAATTATTTTCGAGAAATGGCCATGGCCCTAGTTATTGCCTTACCGGAACATCTACATCTCTGATTCATGCGCAACGATTGGAGGAATACATACACATAGTTACGTAGTGACATGGTTCAGATTGGTGTAGTCAAATGAGAGACGTCTCTGCACTAAGCCACGTTGCCAATAACAATGAAGCACAGCTTCAGATTTGCACACGGAAAAAAATCATTTTCGCGAAAATCATATTCGCTACTCATATCTGGGCGTGTATATTAATGTTTTGTTAACTATTGACTCAGAGACTTCCAGGTGGTGTCAATAAAGTCGTTCGACAGTCATACTTGTAACACAAACGTATACGCATTTACATTATAGCTTGCCTCCTTAAAAAACAGCCAATTTTCTTTAACTTCTGCCTTCGATTCAGGAGAAGTGGCAGAAAATTTGATTTGGTAGTAGTTACACATCTGGAAAAATGTAGAATTTGTGAGCGCGTAGAATTCGGTCCCGTTTTCAAAGCACTTTTGTTTATTGTATAATCTTGGACATGTTACACACAACAGTGATCAATTAATAGAGCTCTTCCTTGCAAGTTCTCTGTACAGGATGTTGTAATTTGTGTTCATCGACGTGTCTTCTATTCTGTAGTGTTTGTAATCAGCAAATACCGAAAACAAAAGTCGCGTTCCGAGGGACCGTCCATGGAAGATTCTCCGCTGTTCAGACAACACTACGAGGTGTTCACTTTACATTTTGCTTTCCAAATGAGCTAATCCTGCCAGAGCCACCATAATTCTAACTATCTCGGCTTAAGTTCGCCTCAAGAAATGTTAATTCTACTACAGGAGGGAAAGATCAGTATTCAAAGTTTGTCACAGGGACAATTTCTGCCGCTTGAGCGTTGGTGTCGGTGATGTGTGCAAACTGACCAATCGCAGAGATTACTGAATTTTAAGTTACATTAAGTTAATTTTTAAAACGAGGTTTATTATCACTTTAAAATTAAATTAAATATCTCTGTAATTTCCAAGCCTACTTAAATTTTACTTTACTACAGTTTCGTATTATCCTGGGCCCTTGGCGATAGCATCGAAACAAGCGACAGAAATTTACCCTGTGCCAAACTCTCCCATAAAAAAACACGTTTTCTTTCTACTCTGTAGTAGAATTGACCTTACCTCAAATGTGGCAGTTTCGCTTCTACACTTGTAGTTATTCTGTGCCTAGGACATGCTTGCGGAATATCGCGGTTCGACGCGTCCACGCTTTTTGGAAGCAGGGCACGTCCTAGGGGCACGCTCTTATCCGCAGCCGGAAGTCGGAACCAATCGCCGGCGAGAGAAAGCTATCTCCCTCTTGCCTTCACACCGCCCTCCTCCTATCAACGTGAGGAGCTGGCTTTTTCACCCCGTGAGGCCAATATCCTGCAATGCCCTGGGGAGATAGAGGATTGGCGCGGTGTGACGTAACCATGAGGAGATCCTGCAGTAGGTCCTACCGTGTTCTCACTCACCGATAATATCGCTCGTCTGGCAAAAAAAAAGCAGTTAATTAGACATTTAATTTTATTACGCGGAGAATGGAAAATGTCGAACGTTATGTACAAGGCAAGCTACAATTCAAACACTTCAAAATTGGTGCTACACTTGTCATTGAATCGTTGACGGAGAGACACGACCTGAAACCCTCACAGCAATAAAAAAAAAAAAAAAAAAAAAAACAGACGACGTGATAAATCAAACATCAGGTCATATGTGACTCTTAAAAACAAATGCCTCAAGACATACTTGACAAATCCTGCAGGATATATGAGTCAACGATAAACCAACAACAAATTATAGATTCAGTCACTATGCACCACTGTAATATTAAACAACAAACATGAATGGAAGTCCTCGAATAGGATAGCTTGAAGTCTAACCTGCTGGCAGAAAATAACGCGACTTTTGCATATCTCGAGCCAAAAATGTTCTGTTTTATGTTTATTGTGTTGTCCTGAGCTCTTCAGTTGTCACGATTATTTAGCTTGGTCTCTCGCTGTGTTATAGTTGGTTATTTGCGTTTCTTAGTGTGGGTATTCGACCAAATTCCTTGTATGATTTACTATATATTTAAATAGTTTTGTTTAGTTCACATTGTTGTCTCTTCATTATGCAGCGAAATTGCAAGTCAACAGTTCTATAAAAATCACTTTCTCATGTAAACAGAGTATCAGTAGCGACATTAGAAAAAAACAGACAAAATTTACTTTTTACTATTGCTGTGTGTAACACTGGAGGTTTCGTACCTGTACTGGCTATATAATTTTGACACTTTTCCTTTCTGCAATAGGCTTATTAGAACTGCACAGTTTTAACACTGAACATGTGTGATTCTTCCCAAAGCTTTTGAAGTGTGTCACAAATTACATAACGCAATAATAAGATGATTTGGATACAAAAGATTACTGGAGACTTTGTTGACTTAAGATGATGTCAGAATTTTCCAGTGTATATGATTAACATATGTTTTTATCCATTCGTTATTACATCAGTGGGTAGCCAGTTTCACTCCAGCCAAAGAAGAACAGAATTAGATCCTTCTGTATTCACAGGCTTGTCACTGGATCAAAGATCTGCAGGCTGCGTGTATTCAACTATGATCCATGTGTACTACGGACATCTGACTCTTGCGAAACGATATTTGCCACTTTGTTTCAGTGACTTATGTGCAAACATGCATATGTGCTTCGTGGCGTAGCCATCTTTAGTAGGCCGTGGCTCTTTATCTGGTAACCCTGGCAGGAAGGGTCATTTGAACACTTCTTTCAGTTCTCCCAAGGCAATGGCGATTCGTTATTCTGCTCTACATACCGGCGAATCAGGGGAAGCCGCTGCCTTTGGCGAGACAAAGAAGTGTTAAAATGACCCTTCCTGGCAGGTTGCCTGATCTAAGTCCACGGTCTTCTGCAAAAGATGGCTATGTTCGTGGTCAATGATTATTTCTAACTCTCGGTGTCTTGGAGTTCTTCCCGTAAACAGGCATGTAGTGTTGCAGAAGCCTTGTTCTGATTGGTCCAGAGTCAAATATGAAACACCTCCACACAAACACACTGTTCCAATAACCACGGAACAGAGCTGCATATGTACAAACAAGTCATTGAAACAAAGTAGAGCAAAATTGTTTTCGAGAAAATCAGGCGTCCTTTACAATAGTAGGGAAAGTCTACAAACGGCTGTGTCCTAACTTGTCCTTCGAGGTAATCTTTGTATCAAACCTCGAAGAAGACGCACGCACAGCAGTAGACGAACAGGCTCCAGTGGCACAGAATATTTAAGAATACAGAAGTGAAATAGCCAGTAGGATGTCGAACTCAGTCACACACGCCAGCGAAATGGCGTCAATGAACAACAACATGGTGGAAACACATATCGCCAATCAGCGTAAGACGGCCGCCTTGCTAGTCGGCAACCAGGCCAATAGGAAACCTCAGGAGCCAAACAGACACGGGGCTGGTATCAACAACCTCGGGCAGCCAATAAGGGCGGAGTTTGCCTGTATCGAACGAGTCGCCACGTCGTTCCACGTCTGTATTACTATCTAGTCTGTGCCTGTGGTATCTCCACGTGGAAAACTCTCCTTCCCCTGACTCCCGCACAATCCAGCGATATTTGAAGAACGTGGTGTCGGAGAGAAACGGCCTGGATGTGCGAGGAAGGAAACAGTCGAGTATAACAGTTTGTACCAGTGGGAAGTAGGTGGTGTATACAGTATCTCCAGCCTCCGAGGTCATATGTCGCTGGACACATGAGAGAGGGAAAGAAGGCAAGTCCGGCCCACAATGGGGCTCACTACCGGAATACTTAATCGTCGATCAAATCTAAACTACTCATTTTCGATGGGATTTTTACGCCGAGTAGATATTCCATCAGCGGACGTTTATTTATGAAGCACTGGGTGGTCGTATGTTCTGCTTTCGAGTAAAAAATTAAAAACGGTATTTAGAAAAGCAAGGGATTGAAACCACAAAATCCATAAAATGGAAAACTGTAGCTTTCCTATTTTTTAATCCACTAATATCCGGGACTCTAAGCTACCAAATTAAAAAAAAAATTCACCTTTTTATTTTAAAATAATTTTACTCTCCAAAAACCTCTGCGCGAATGGTTTATGGAGGTTAAAACTATTTTAAAACGAAAACGCAAATATTTGCCCCTGGTTTCCCGCCGAAACGTTCCAAGATTTGGTGTGACGAATGTGCGTCGTCTTCAATGACACGTGACCTGCGTGCTGAACACAGAGCGACACACCGCACAGAAGCAAACTTCCGCTTCTGCACACAGCACCTACATAATTTGACTCCAAACTCGCTTAGTTCTGAAAAGTTATGATTGTGGATCCTGTGTGTACGCGAACAAATTCCGATCACGGTATGTTAAAAACTACTTTAAATTTCCCTGACGAGTTAAACAAATCCTCAAAAGGGAACTAATTGAGAGCTAACTGGTGACTATTGAAACTAATTACTAAGACCACAAATTTTCTCGAATTTTTTTGCATCAATTTGTTTTTATGCCTTACGTGGATATCTTTAGCTCTGTTTTGTGACAGTCCGTGAAGTGTATTACCACCTAGACGTTTTATCATTGGACTGCACGGAACAATGCATTTTGTAATAGCTTAAAAAAATAGATTCTTTATAATAACACTGCATTATAATGTTTCTGCTAAATTATTTGTACTCAGCGTAAAAGCGTTTTACGTGACCACGAAAAATTTATGGGAAATATATAGTTGCATAGTAAAATTTTATGACAGGAACTATTTACTACAAAACGTTTTTTCTGTGTGATCCAATTCATTGCGGTACGACACGTCTGTTAGTTGAAGGAAGTACCTCAAGACATCGAGATTAAAACCAAAATACGGTTGTTGAAGTGACGAGCCAATATCGACAGTAGCTCAGCTAGCGTCTCAACAGTCAAAAGGTCTGTTACAGAAATTTAATGAAAATAAGTCTCTTCTAGCTTCTAAAATAAATACTAGATTCCCTGCAAGTAGAATTATCGTCAACGAACATCTCATTCAACACAACAAACTGTCACGAAACAGAAAACAGAAGACGTTATAACGATTTAAACCATGGATCAAAATAGTCTGTTAGAACAAGGGACAAACTTAAACAAAACTTAAAATAAGCTACCTTTTGGTATGCCTCTGATTTAGCATTACACTAATGGCAGACGTAGACTTCATTTATTCGCATAGTTTAAGATACTTTTCACTAAACTAATATTGCGGAACTACAAAATGATTATATGAAAAAATTTTTAAATCATTAAAGACGGCTCTGGACCTAAAAAACATAGTTGCACATTAACAATTCCACAAATAATTCAGTCAGTACGTTACAAGGAAATAAATGAGCACAAACGAACATTGAAACACCAAAAATAAATAAATAACTCGGGTTATTCCACAAAAGGAATTCCGTCAGTAAGTTCGAAATAACAGACAATTATAACTACAACAGCAAAATGATAAAAAAAGACAAAAAATTGGATGTAGACGACACAGCAGAAACAGAGACATGTTGAGAAAGCGAACTAATGAATAACACAGTAACTATTGACTGTAAAACAAAGAAATATAAAACACAGGCGAACACTATGTTATTCGTGCGACAGAACAAATATAGTCGTCACCGGGTGTATAGAACTGAGGTAGGTATGTTACCACGACATAGCGTGCATGTGACGATATTGTACAGAAGATAAAGAAGTACGTGCGGTTGGGTCCAGGGAGGCTGAGTGGCTAGAGGACAATACAGAAGTGATCCAGGTGAGTCTAGACTTGAAGTAGGTATGTTACCACGACATAGCGAGCATGTGACGATATTGAACAGAAGATAAAGAAGTACGTGCGGTTGGGTCCAGGGAGGCTGAGTGGCTAGAGGACAATACAG
>PNEQ01111788.1:0-80739 GCA_003012365.1 Medauroidea extradentata
TGACTGACTGACATATCAAACTGCAGCCCAAACCACTGGACCTAGAATCGTGAAATTTTTTGTGGGGGTTCCCTTCAGGTCGTAGGCGAACACTAAGAAGGGATTTTTCGAAATTCGACCTCTAAGGGGGTGAAAAGGGGTGAAATGTGTTTCCGAAGAAACGTCGATAGAGCTCGAACCCGACGGCCTATCATCGTGACTTTTACTTTAATAGGACACTCGTAAAAATGCATATTAGACAATTTAAGGATTTTTCGAAGTTCAACTTTTAAGGGGCTGAAAAGACGTTAAATGTGTTTCCAATCAACTATTAATATCTTCGAACCCTTCGGGATAGATAGTTGATATCACTTCAAAATATTGCTTACGTAAACACCCAAAAAGTAGTTTTAGGTTTTTTTTAAATTCGACCCCCAGACAGTAAAAAGGGGCAAAATGTGTTTTTAATGAATCGTCTTTATCTTTGAAACACAATTGGCTATCGTCGTGATTTTAACTTTAATTGGTTACTTTTACAAATGTCTATGGCAGGACTCAAAATCGTTTCGAAATTCTTTATTTATAGGGGTGAAAATACGTGACATGTGTTTTCGATTATCCTTCCATATCTATCGAATCAATCGAGATATCGAAGTACTCTTTGCTTTAAATTGGTGCTTTTGTAAGTATCCCAAGTACCATTTAAAATATATTTTCCGAATTCGGCCCTAAACTGGTTAAAAATGGGGTAATATGAGTTTTCGACACACATTCGATATATATCGATCCCATAGTTTTTTATATAGAGACGTGATTTTTGTTTAGGATTGATGCTTACTCAAATACCTAAAAAGTAATTTCAGGAATTTTCGAAATTCGCCACCTAAGGACGTGAAAAGTGGTAAAAAGTGGTGAAAAGCGTTTTCAATTAATCGTCTATATATCTTGAACCCAGTGGGCTAAGGTTGTGTTTTTTACGTCCACGAGATACCAATAAAGTATTCTAAAACGTAATTCAAGGGTTTTTCGAAATTTACTCTCTTAAGTGGTGAAAAGACCTTAAACTTGTTTTAGATAAATCCTCGATATCTATCGAACCCGTCGAGATATACAATTAATTTTTGCTTCAGGATGATAATTACAGAAATTACCGCAAAACACTTTTCAGATTTTTCGAAATTCGATTTCTCAATACTGTGCAGGGGTGATATGTGTTTTTTTTTTTAGTGAATGATCGATTTTAATTCAACTGAACGGGCTAGCGATGTGATTTACACTTCAGTTGGATACTTATACAAATGTCTAAGATGTAAATTTAAAATATTGGAAATATGACACCCAAAAGGGTGAAAAAACACAAAATTTGTTTTCCATCAACCCACGATATCTATCTAACCAGTAGCGATATTGAGGTGGTGTTCGCGTCAGAGTGATGCTTACGTAAATATTTAAAAAAAAATATGTATGTATTTTTTTTATTTGTAAGAAACGTTATTATTAAGAATAAAACTTAGTTGGTCAATAATCAAGGCAGACGATCCGAAAAGCAGGAATGAGCAGCGAGAAACAACTTATACAGGAGTTTCACTATAGTAACCTATCGAGATGTAGTGTTGTACAACCTCTATGAGCCCAGGACACATATATATATATTTTTTTTTTAATAAATTTTATTTTCATGAATTATTTCGACGTTACGTGACGCAGTTGTTTGTCACTCAGGTCTAAATTCCGGGAGGTTTTGGGCTCGAATTCCGTTTAAAGCTGCGTGCAAACGTTCAATTCTGACACACAAAAACTACAAGGCAGATCGAATTAGTGAAATTTACATGTAGTCTTTAAAAGGGGTAAAATTGCAGTTCGCTTTCCACTTAGGTTCCTCTACAATATCAGCTGACATATCGTCGGTATACTGCCAAAAGTGACTAAGTCATAAATGCTATTTCGTTTAAAAACAGTAATAAATTGTAGATATTAACGAAAAATGTGGTATGTTACTATACTGTGACATAACAGTACGAAACGACGAATAGACTTTAAACTTGGGCAATTGTTCGTGAACAACATATACATATTCCTAGCATTTTTATAATTTTATCTCATTTTGACATTCTCACTTTTGGCAGTAAACTGACGATATATCATCTCACTAATCTCAGGTTTGGGGCACCAAATACGTTTCCGCGAAACCTTTACTCACTGAAACTTTGTAATGTCAATAAAGTTAAAGTGAATATTTTGAAAATATATAATTGAGGACACAGGGTGAACAGATGTTTCTCATTCGATTAACCTCTTACCTTAGATGTCTGTAACTACCATAGAACGTCAAATTGGCAGTTTTATAATTAAGGCCCAGGCGAAGTCGCTGTTAGTGGCAGGGACAAACTTAAGACTGCTTTTCGCGTGGACAGCTATAGCTACTTATCCTTCTGCAGAATTAGTTCAACTAGCCGCTTGGACATTCTAACACTTGATGACTCAAGTACCAATCTTGTGTACAAAGAGGTTTTTCAATTAAAGTAAATATTATCAGTTACGAATAACACTCGCGAGCAAAGCCGCGGGGGACTGCTAGTTTATTATATTTGATGGCATGGGTTCGGGAAACATTCGTAAACATTACAGTAAGGGTTACCAGCGTAGTCTTTAAACATTTACAACATCTGTGTTAATTTTTAACACTGAAATTCTGTTGGTTCTTCCCTGTAGAGAGAAAAACGACTGCCATACTAATCAGGAATCATGTTTGTCTATGTTTCTATGAATCAGAAAATGTAATTTCATAGAATGTCTGAGGAATGGCTCTCGTAGCCCGCCAGAGAAATATAGAGGGAGGGAGAGACTGTAAATTTCGGCTCCATAATACCTATCGATGTTCAGTGCGATCATATACCAGTTCTATTGTCCTTGTGACTAGATGAAACCTACACACATTTGCAACTACCTCCATCATCAATAAACGTTCAGTACAGCCCAGTGTCACACGGCATTTATTTAGCAGACAACTGCCTGCTTTCGTAGTCTGGATTTTGAAAATTTTATAAATTAAAACTGTAATAACGTTTGAATTAGGAAGCGTGTCTCGTTGGACACGTTTAGTTTCTTGTTTTTTTTATTTATAATATCTGCAATGCTTTTTTGTTGCCTCTCATGTCTTATTCGTCGTTGGAATGCAATATCCAGAAAGTGAAAGTTTAATTATATATATATATATATATATATATATATATATATATATATATATATATATATATATAGACACACAGGGTGAGGCACATCTGGTGTCACAGAGCAATAGTAACCATATCCACAAATGTTTCAGACAAAAGTTTCAGTGTTGGAGAAGGGCGTCATACTGGGCCACGCTATTATTTTTATCGGTGGAAGCGCTGAAGCCTGAAGCTACGTAAAGGTCAACCCCACTTTGTTAAATAGAAACATGTAGCTTTTTTTTTCAATGACATTGGTTCCGATTTGACGATGAATTCAGCTACCTACAACACACGGTAATTTAGTCACGTACTCAAAGGATCCACTAACATTGGTCTACGTCTACCTACAGAAGACGATCGAAGTGATGACACTCGACTTGTAAGCACTTGTTAATTCGCTGATGAAAAGACCGTCGAACGTCAGCCAATATTTATGGTGTAATTTCGGTAAATGTTCGGCATATTCTTTCTTTCATGTCGTTAGGCGTGGTAGATGCCACCGCCATTACTCGTTCTGTGACAAAACCTCGTAAAAAGTAATCTAGTGGTGTTAGATCTGGCGAACGAGGTGGCCAAGCTGCAGGGTCGTCTCGTCCTATCCACTTGTAGCCAGAAATCTCATTAATCTCTTGTCTCGAACATATAGCATAATGAGGCGGAGCACCGACGTGTTGCATCCACGTGTTCATGCGAACATGCAGAGGCACGTCTTCCAGTAACTGAGGCAGTACGTTGTGCAGAAATTTTCCGTAAACTTATCCAGTCAAGCGAACTTCCATATAATGTAGACCAATGACGTGATCGCCGACAATGCCTCATCAACAATTAACGGACCACGGATGTTGAAATGGCACAGTTATCATCGAACGAGGTTTATCATTTTCCCACTAATGCATGTCATACCTATTCACATTTCCCGTATTTGTGAAGTTAGATTCATCGGATAAGAACACATGAACTTAATAGGAGACATCTGTGCGCATTTGTCTACGAATACATCTACAGAAATGTAGTAATTTAAGATGCAATTGCCATACAAATCCTGTTGTAATGACATACGATACGGATGGAACTTGTGTTGAGGTAAGATTGACGTAGATCGTTGACTAATTCCACTGTCTCTTTCCATTTGCCTGCTGCTCGCATGTGGATTCAGTGAAGCAAAAGCTACGATAGCAGCCGCACATGGTGATCATTCACAATCGGTTGACGTCTGACTCGTGATTTTTTTTACACCATAGCGAAGCGACAGAAAAGGTCAGATAATCGCTTAAAAACCATGTGCGAATTTTGTTGTCAATCCGGATAACGAGCCGCATATAACAACTGTCATTTTGACGGCATTCCCCCAACACCATCAACACATCAAATGATTCTTGAAAATCGTTCATTTTCGCGATCCGATGTACTCACATTAGAAGGTAATGAGTGTCTGATACCTTTGGGTGCGTGACTAAATGACCTTGTGTTGTAGGTTGTTGAAATAGTCGTCAAATCGGAACTAATGTCATCGAAAAATAGATATATGGTTCAATTTAACAAAGTGGTGTTGACCTTGACGTAGCTTCAGGCTTCAGCGCTTCCACCGATAAAAATAATAAGGTGGCCCAGTATGACGGCCTTCCCGAACACTGAAACTTTTGTCTGAAACATTTGTGGATATGATCACTAGTTTGAGTGCTATTGCTCTGTAACACTTAATGTGCCGTACCCTTTATATATATATATATATATATATATATATATATATATATATATATATATATATATATATATATATATATACATATACATATAATATATATATGCCGTCCGTCGAACACGTGACTAACCCAATCAGCAGTCTGGAATAATTCTGCCCGCTTGTCTGAAGAAAGCTTGCCACTTCCACTTTTTACGGACGGCTGGGTGAAATTACAGACTTAAAAAGTTTCCTCGTTCAATAGAAGGTTGCGAAATTCATATACTAATTTGTCTGTGGTATTTTGTTTAAGGGCAAAGTTTCTTTGAAAACAGCTTTCCCCGCTAATATTCCGAGACTACACATGATTCCCAGCTTCCTTTAGACAAGAATGTTGACCAAGTCATACACATTGTTGAATGTGCGAGGTGGTCACACTGTGTTATTGTAAATCATTGTCTAGAGAACTGATGGGTGGATTGCGTACGAACGGATGACGGACGGATGCGACGGTTCGCTGTAAATCTACATTCACTTGACGAATAGAAAACCAAGATATTTCCCTTTGACGTTTTATTCATTTCAAGAGATCGTATCTGTGTATCAAACTTACAGATTGTTTATTTTTTGCTAAAATTCTCGGGATATATTCCTGCATTTCTCAGAAGTCCTGATATTTTGACCAGTACTTAGCCGGCTAAAGTTATAAAACTAATATACTTAATTAACAATTTTTAATTTTTCTTTTACTTTTGGATTCAAAATTAAATACAATAACGCGCAGAATCAAAAGATGCTGAATAATGTAACGGATATTTATAAATTTAGCATTATTATGCTGATATAAAGTTTTTCTATGTATCATTACACCCTCGTCAATTGAAGTTTCATCACATCTAGACGCCAAACAAATAAAACTAAAAATAAAAGCCCCCGAGATACGCTTTATACTTTTATTTTTTAGTTGATTTTTAATGCCTGCGTTCAGATGTTTACTCTTGGTAGATATATACGGGGAAAGATAAAGAATCGACTGCACATATACTAAGGAACCGTCCCAGCATTCACCTGGAAATATTCCGGAGAATAACATTAAAATTAGTGTTGTCAGCCGGGGATCAAACCTGTGTCTTCCCAAACGCTATGCGAGCGTTCTTACCACTGCCCCACCACAATCAGTATTCAGTACGAAAGAAACACAATACAGCCGTATGTTTTGATAATAGACACATGACCTGCTTATTGATACACGGTTAATCATTCCCCGCTTTGAAAATTTTAAAATGTATGCCTGAGTTTGACGTATGTCGATGAGAACATTCCAACGAGCATTGCACGACAAAGAGCAGAGAGTTGAAAAGAGCATTCACCTGTCTAGATGAAATTTGACTGAAGAAGAAAAAGAATGGGGTTACGTCGAACACAGAAGCCAACGAACAATGGAAGGATTCTTTCAATAGAGATCTATTATAAACAGCAAATTTTTAATGGACGTAAGCGATTGTGAGTGAATTTCTCTGAAAATCCATTTCCAAACGAAGAATTAAGTACAGGAAAATAATGAAAGAGAATAGTCTTTACATTTTTATTTTATTGCGCTGTATCAAGTAATTAGTTTATTTTTGTGGGTTATCTGCAACTCAGTAACATTCGCTGGGAAAGGCATCCGTCCATGGAAATGTTTTAGTTTAAAACATACTGGAAGATTTACGGAAGAGATTTTTAAATTTATTATACAACGCTTTACTGAAAATAAATAAATTAATTAATAAATTGACCTACATGCGTCTACAAATGCCATTTTCGGCTGCGACCAAACACTGGGCATAAATAAAGCTGAACTACACTATAGTCTAGATAACTACACGAAAGTGCGCATTGTTTGTGTAATACAATCAACAATTTTTAAAGCAGAATGTTTGTCCATTGGGATTTAACAGAAAATTTGACCATCCTTCAAAATGTGAGATATTTCTCGAGAAAGCCACACGCAAGATTAAAAATTTACTATCAGCAAAGCATAGCCTGTACTCAATGACATGCGTATGTTTATAGAACTAAATCAAAGAATATCGCACACATACCAAATTCGTTGCACCAAGCTCTCAGTTCTTAAACAGAAACAATGAGTAGCTGTCGGTGTAATCCTGTACTCCTGGTAGCTCGTGCCGACTGAACACAGTTGAGTCTTGGATTGAATATAGTTGTACAAAGGAAGACGACAAAAAATAAGCACTAAAATAAAATAGTAAAAGGAGTATGAAAAATGGCGAAAATAAATTGTACGAGGAGAACTATTACAACACAAATGACAAGAGACACGCATACATGGCAACGCAGACGACATGAAAAAAAAAGCAGACGAAAATTAGAAAACTTTCTTCAGCGACAATAGATGTGACGTTTCAGTAACTGAAATCCGCTTCCGTCTTCAAGTATATGTACAGGTAAGTTAAGGTTGTTCACGTGGCAAAAACGCACAATTTTAAGGCCACGATCTTTCGTTTATTTCAGATAATTGCAAATATCTAAATTGTTTTTAAACAAAATGCTTAAAAATTTTTTGAATATTAACAGTAATACGATGCACAATTTACTTATAGCGTTTTTTTAATAGTGAATATTTTGTCAGTAAAAAAATATTTTGTTTCATTTTGGCTTACTTTCGCAACAAAATTTGTGATATTTTAGGGGGGGGGAATCTACAAATCTGTTTGGTGTATTGCAACGGAAAAATTCAGATGCAAACAACGATATATAAGTGTTAAAACAGCCAGAATATATTTTTGATACACGTATCAGGTTGTATTTCAAAAAATATTTTCGAAATCACTGTCAAATGAAAGATCACGCCCTTAAATTTGTACGACGTAGTGCTAGTTTTACAAACGTTACTTTCGACAACAGTTTCCACTTGTGAAACTTTTTTTAGCTCTCATAGTCATTCCATAGCGACATGTCGAAGTCAAAATTTTGACTTCGACATGCCGCTATGGACAGACTATGAGAGCTGAAAAACATTCGCAAGTGGAAAATGTAGTCACAAGAAGCGTCTATTAAACTAACACTATGTCGTGCAAATATAAAATGATATGCACTTTTGTCCGTGAACAACCTTGAGTGAGCTTTACGTCTCGTCGACAGCGCGGTCATTTGAGATGGCGACTCACAACTTGGAAGAATTACAGTAGCTGGGAGAGGGTTGACCATAACCTTTGTTAAGGAATTATCCCAGCAGTCGCCTGGAGCGACTTCGGGAAACCATGGAGAACCGAAATCAGGATGACCGGAGCCGGGTATCGAACCCGGGTCCTCTCGAAAAATGAGTCCAACGTGTTACCGCAGTGCCATCTAGCTCTGGGTCATACACACAGACTAAGGATCTTCAGTAAACTTAACACGGAGAGATTCAATAAATCTCACATAACAGCTTGTCCTCTGGTATATGACTCTTTATGTGAATGTGGGTCCGCAATAATTTTTATCACAACATAAAAACGAAGAATTCTTAGTTATTTTTAAAAGTATTTCTGTACGTCTTATTGTATTATAGTGTGTAATATAGTTTTTTTAATGAAAATGTATCATCTTCATTTATATTCTTCAACTCGAATTTTAAGTACTGAATCGGGAAACAAGTAAATTATTTGTATCCAGGAACTTAATAGCATTTTAAAAGATACAAATATTTCATGTATCTTAACATGATATAACGGTCTTATGATGTTAAAAATCGTATACATTAACCGTTGTTACATCTGTAGATTGTCCCAGAAAATCAGATGAGTTAAAACAAGGAAAAACAGGCAGTTTATCTGTGGTCAGAACATACACGTAAAATAAAAATACCTAGTAGGCCTAAGTCCATAAAGCAATTAGGTAATGTAAATGACAAAGAAACGCAATTACATTAAGAGAAAAACACAGAACAGACAACTAAGAAACTACCGAAAAACTCAGGATAGCACTAATAAGAGAGCGCACACAATATTGTGACGGAAAAAATCTAATACGGAGTGTACTCGGTGCTAATATATATTACTGGGCGTACATAGACATCTGCCTGCCCTGCAGGATGGCATGGAATGGGGCCGCAGCTGGAGACATGCTAATGTCGATGTGCGATGTGTTTTCGCATATGGTTTAGTATCCAATCAAGTGTTTTAAATTATTCTCATTCAGTGCTTTATTGATTGAACACACGCTGATTCACTGTTTTCCTATTAATCTGCTGCCTTACTAGTGTGAGTGCAGTGACATGTCTTGTAGTATTTTATGGCTGTTCTCTCAGACGTGTTAGGCTAGTTTAGATTTTTTAATTTCGCCTTTCTAAGTATGCTAGTATTCTTGAGCGTGCATAGGAGTCTGCATGTTTCTTTTAAGTCATACTTTCACGAACGCAAGGTAACTGATTAACACAGTACTGAGTTGGCAGTTTGTTACGTGGTTTCACATTTTAATAGAGATAATGATTAAGTGTCTGTTTTTAAGTCGAATTGTTTCCCGGCCGTCTAATTATTCTGAAAGTCCACAAACACATGGAATAACTAAGGGTCCTGTAAATAATCCGATTGTATTATGAGAATTAATGAGAGTTGTGGATTTTTTAATATGCTTTATTGTGGTTCTAAAATGTTATTCATTTTCGAGAAATAATTTTTCTATATGGCTTTGTACAATGACTTCAAATTCTGCATCATAGCAAAGTTTTTAGTTATAAGATTTAAAGTGTGGATTATTCCTGTATTTGTGCTCGTCAAATGTTTGGGATAAATGTTGTGGCATTGGCCAGTGTGAGGTTTCCTGTATACTTATGAGGTAATTTTCTGGTCTTTCCTAAACATCAGTACATCTAAGATCTGAAGACTAGCATCGGTTTCTGTCTCGTATAAGGATTGTTTAGATGGCCTGAGTGAAATTAGGTCTGTTTGTTAGTTCCACGTTGGCAGATAATACATTTGTCGTCTGTAGAACGCAGTCAGACTTTAGTGCAATGCCAGCCTTGTTCATTATTTCTTGCTCAATAATATCCATATAAATGTAAGCTATGATGACTGAAATGCAATGATTATGCAATAATTGTTCTTTGAAATGAAAAAAAAAATGTGATATGTTGACAAAAAGATTGACGAGTTACATAATGTCTGCAATATGAATTGCAGTTTCTCGTTTCCGTAAGTTGAAGTTTTGCAGTTAGGACTTTAAAATATCGAGTGTCTCTGCTACATGAACTTCAGCAAAGAGGATTTAAACATTGTGAGTTGGTATTATTTAAGACGATTTCGCAATTCAGTTGAAATTACTATAATATTTCATGAATGCAGGGGTAAAGCCAACAAGGGGTTCTAAATTTTTTTTAAAAAGCTTAAGATAAGTTTTACAAGAGCTTGTATTAGGTTGTAAAAGCACCTCTGATTAATGGGTTTTTGGTAAGTAATAAATGTAAGGTAGCTTGTTTTCATGTGGTGTTAGTGCTCTCCTCGTATTTTAGGGATGGAATTGTTATTATTTTTTTATGGTGTGATACATTTTGCGTTCAATGCGGTCGGCTGGGAATTTGTCTAAATGTTTGTATTTGTCAGGTGTGTTTAGGAAATTTATTTTTGTGTCGTAATCTACTCTGCCCAACACTATACTCTATTCAATCTAAGAATGCAGCTATTGTCATCCAAGTGAATGACAGTAAAATTTTTGCACATCATAATTTCCATTTGAATATACAAGGTAACTGTGTTAACGGCGCAATCAAAATATGAGGAATCAAGATATAATTCAATTGTATTGATTTATTTCGTTAGCAATTTTTATTTCTGCTGCAACCGTAGAGTGGACAGAGTATAGTACCGCGCAGCCTTTATCCGCAGGAACGAGGCTGCTATTCTCCATTCCATGCCTTACCACCCGCTCAGCCGAGCGCTTATATCTCCTGCGTAGCGACTGCTGGCCGAGAGGGGATGTGAGGATTTACGTCAACTGGTACCGTTAGGTGGCCTTGTGCGTGGCACTAAGAGAATAATGCGGAACTGACCAGTTCGAACATTCTGAATGCGGCCCCAGTTATCTGTGTCACTGGTAGAGCGGAGAGTGATCTAAATGAGAGCGCGTCTACATAAATAAGGCATGCGTATGATTGCAATGATTGTTATGCGTTTAGGCTAGTGAGCAGAAGGAATACTCGGTTTCGTACAACATTAGTAAAATTTCATAGCTACTTATGGGCAATACCTGTGAAAATATTGTAATATTTGCCACAATGCAAGACAACATTTAGAGTACAAAGAGTGAAAACGACACCTCATGTATATTTTATAAATGTAAACGGCTTGCATTGTGACACATTTTACGCAATTTTAACAATTATTACCCATGAGTAGCTGAAAAATTTTACTGAAAGTATTCAAAACACATTATAACGACGTCGTGACAACAGTGAATGGGGCGACGGAAACAGAAGTGGAACGTTGCAAAGTTTTACGAGGTGCGTCCGCGAATCGGCGAGAAGTGTGTGGCGGCAGGAATGTTGGACGGAGCACTAACTTCCTCGCAACACCCAGAGAGCAAACAACTATAGCTGCATCGTTTACAGAAACCAAATGATCAATCAATAAACAATCCGTTTACATTTACGTTCTCATGTGTGGAATTACATACCTGTGGGAAAATTCTCACTGACTTCTCCCTTAAAATAAAAAATAAATAAAATATAGCCGTAAAGACCAGTTAATTCCGATGCAAGTTTAGGCCTTCGAATAGTTTTGCTTAGTTATTAGTATTCCTTTAGGATTTCTCGTTAAGTTCGACGCCTGCGTATTCCGGCGAATGGTGGGCATAGCGTTGACCGAAAGAAGCTTCTTGAAAGATTGCTCAATATTCGCCAGTAATTTCTGCTTAGGAACAGTATTTATAGAACTTCACACGTGTGTACAGACTACCTAACTCACATCCTCTACTATACTACAAAGCTTCTTTCCTTGTGTCCGAAAATTACGAAATTGAGCGTTTTTGCTGTAAAATATTTATTTGGTATGAAAATCTTTACTTATAATTCGTAACTAGGTATTAGAATAAATAAGACTCACTTACGTTTAATATTATGAAATACATACGTGAGATTACAAATAACTTTCACATAAAGATGATCTTAACGATTGGAAGGCAGAACCCAATTTCACTGAATTACGCCTAGAGGTTAGATTGAGATGATTTGCGCGTTCGGCATCGCTCTAACCGCTCCGTACTTCGAAGACTCGAACGCGCAAAAAACGTCGAATCAGATGGCAACATTAACGTATTGTGTCCCGGTGCACTTTCGCTACTTGACATAGGCAATGAGTTCAACAATGAATTGACTGCGTGAAGAACAAGTGTTCATTTGGCACTCACGCACGCGCATGGCGAGCATTTGGAGCATCAACCAGTATGAACGAAGATTGGCGGTTAAGGATAATAGAAAGGTCCATAGCGTACAAAGACATTAAATTAAAATAAGACGAAATTGTGATCTTATTGGCACCAGTCGATTGAGTTTGTTAATTAGTTAAATAGTAGTTCATATTTTAAACTCATAAACATTTTGGCGACTTATCATATCTCCGAAACTATTATAAAATATTGAATGTGCACGTTCTGACTGTAAAATTTAAATCTTCTTTATCCATATCACTGTTAGAGAATTTTGTGAGTGTGATGACCCTGTCTGATCAACTGGGCTAGTACCGTAAGCACGAGGGACTTTGGACATTAAAAAATATATTTTTTTCTCACGTGTGGCAGACTCGAATAAAGAAATTAGAAATTGGCTAGCAATATAGTTCAAGTAATGAATTTTTATATGAAACCGCATTAGTAATTACTCACAGTTGACACACAAATAAAAGGGAAAATTTGTAGGACGTCACGTCACGCCACGCGTCCCAAATGACCTCAGATTAGGTCGTTAACATTACCAGGCAGTGAAGGTAACAAGTCTTCTTGACGTTATCTAGGAATAACGTTAAGTGCTTCAACAAACTCACAGTAAGACAGTAACCGTCGTTTATAGGCGCTCTTTTCTTTCAATCCTCTCGGTTGAGCAGCAGGTGGCATTCATTATCAAATTTAATCAAAGACAATATGCTGGGTTTTGCAGACTTTACCACTACAAGTCTTGATAACTCACCTCTTGCCAATAAATATGAATATATATTCAGTGTAATATTCATAAAAAATTATACATTAACTTTTACCAATTCGCGGTAGCCATTATTGCAAGCCTATACTATACTCGCAATCACCGAACTTGCCAACTGACAGAAATTTTCACCCACGACGCATTGTGGTTACGTCGTTATGTGCATGTTTCGGTCAATGATCAGATGCGTTGTGTATTGCGAAATGCGCAGTATCTGAAGCTATGTTATTTTTATGATCTTTGAAAGAACTGTGCAACGGTAGTGCATGACTGGATTTATTTACTTGGACATACTCCATTGCGAAATTTCGCAATGGAGTATGTCCAAGTAAATAAATCCAGTAATGTTGTTTTTCGCAACGCGTTGTGTTTATCGTTGTTTCAACCACAACAGGTTCCTAGCATTTTCAGGTCAAGTAAATTCCTCCGCTTCTACATCAGATGGTTGCGTTAGGTTAGGTAATGTTTTGTTATGAGGAAATGCAAATTACTCAATGCTTGCTCTGAGTAAATACAAAATACTCGGAATTCCAATACCCAAAACACGTTGTGAGTAAATTGTAGTGTCCACAATGCAAAAAAAAAAAATAGCACTGCATCAGGCGCTGCACTTGTTGCAATAACCACAACGCGTTATTTTGATTTGTCCAGTGACCTAATTATGTACGCATAAAGCATTGCGTGTGAAAATTTTATTTCAGTGAGTATATTCTGGGATGGCAAGGCAACATATTCAAGGATCACAAAAGAAATATGACACCAACACCACTAACATATTTCTTTGGAAGGTTTTGTATTCAGAAGTTTGTAGCACAAAGCAAAATATCTGCGTAGTGATGAAGAAAGACGGGAAAAAAGAAGATTTACAACGAGAACGTGCTCGGAAAACCAACTGCGAAGAAGGTTGGAACCAACTTTTGAAGAAGGCGTTGATATATGAGCAGAACGAGGAACTTTCGTGGAAATTTGCTTGAAGTTAGCTACACTGCTAATCAAATAACAAACGTGTTTTAATAAATTTAACTTGTTTCACTAACTTGCGGTGTCTTCTCGACCTCCAGCACGCTGGCTACCATTTGGTTTAGGCTATGCATAAATAACTTGTTGGTTTATTTTTCACATCCAACTAACATAAATTTCATTACATCTTACTAATTTTTCTATCACACACTAAACTGGAAATACACAATTTTTATTAATTCGCTTTATTAGGTTTTTACAGCTATACAATTTCTTTCTTCTAAGATACTTACCAAAAATTCAAACAAATATATTCCTTCAATTAGAGAACGGTAAATTTACTTATTACCGCAATTGAATTTATAGAGTACAGAAATAATACATACTTTATTTTACGGATCATGTGTGTATAGTTACGTTTGCAGTTCTGCACTAGTTTGTTCGCATTTTAGTGCGTTTTATGCTGATAATTGTTACTGTGAAAATCATTGCATGCAATAAATAGCGGAACCTACATGAATATTAGTTCAACACAAGAGCATAAAGACATTTGGGAGATTTCCCTGTATCGTTTCATGTTGATGTTTATAATTTAGTGTCATTGTAACGTAAACATAAAACCTGAAAACTATAACCAGAAACAGAAGGCAAGACATTTTTTTTTTGTAGAAATACATGCCGAAAAGTATTATATGTTGGCTACAATTGTATTAATTTACACATCACCTTGCTTTAGTTGCTATATAGAGTAAAGTATCCTCAAAACGCAGAAACTGAAATTTCGCTCTCAGACATCGTTACATGCGTTGGGAACGAAAAAGTAAACATATAAAGATTTTAAAGAAATGTGATTTTTTTATCAGTTATTGTTCCAATTGTTTGCATAATTTGTGATAGCGTTTGTATTAGTTAGATTTATTTGAGTGCATAGTTTACTCGTAACGACCTATAAAAATTTTTGTTTTAATATTTTTGTCATATACAAATTGTAACATCTTACTCCCGCACAGTGATTATTTAATTTAAAGCGGGAAAAGAACATGACAATAACTCCTTAAGAATAAAAAAAATCGAGGTATTATTGTTATAATAGGTATACACTTTGCAAATTACCGTGACGTTTTTAATAAGTTTCATTGGTACCTCAAAAACAAATATATTTTCTTTTGCAATATTATTCGCCCTTCTTTAATATTATGCTAATTGATTTTTTTATTATTTTTACACAAGAAACGAAAGAATGTGGCTTTTGGCGTATTGCTTTCCAAAACTACGATAAAAATCGCAAAAGAAGTTCCAGAAGTCACTGGAGAAACTTCACCACATTGACCACTGTAAAAATTCCGCACCGAAAGTTTAAATTGTAAGTAAACACGAATAACACCTCAGTTGTTGACTTAATAAATAAATTCCATATCACATAGATGTCACATTTTATAATAGTCATTTTTAATCTCTGTACCTCTTCATTTAATTACCTTATGTACATAAATTCAGATTGACACGCCGCCCGTGCGTATTTTGTTTGACGGAACGATTTCTTTAATTTTACTTTAAATAGCGTTTTACACCCTTTCAATTTGTTTTCGAACACAGGTTGTGAAGGTACACGCCTGCCACAGAATGGCGTGTACAGCTTCGGCCGTCAAGGGCGCGGTCTACTAAAATTTTCATCACCATTTTTTAATTTTTTATTTGCACCAGATATTTTTTTCTTATTTTAGACACAAAACGTGACTAAATTCGGCTCTTATGAAATTTTTTTATCTCTCATAGTTTCGGGTAATGGTTTGTTAAAGCATATTTGCATGATTCCGTTTTAACGACTACACTAAAACCAACTGATATACCAAACTCAAAAAAATCACAGTGGATAAAGACATTGCAGGCTACAATGACACGCTCATAAAATTTAAGAATAAAAATTATTTGAATTTTAAAAAAATTCTAAAACTGAAAATAAAAATTTTATAAATTCAATATTTTTTTTTAAAATTACAAATAGTTTTTATTCTTTATTTTTATGAGCATGTCATTGTAGACTGCAATGTCTTTATCCACTGTGATTTTTTTGAGTTTGGTATATCAGTTGGTTTTAGTGTAGTCGTTAAAACGGAATGCAAAATATGACTTTAACCAACCATTACGCGAAAACTGTAAGAGATAAAAAAATTTCATAAGAGCCAAATTTAGTCACATTTTATGTCTAAAATAAGAAAATAAAATATATGGCACAAATAAAAAATAAAATAATGATGATGAAAATTGTGGTAGACCGCGCCCTTAAAATGTTCTCAACACATGGCTAAGGTTAATTCTACTACGGGCTAGAAATAAAACGTGTTTTCTTTTGTGAGAATTAGGCACAGGGAATAATTCTGCCACTAGTTTCGCTGCAATCGCTAAGAGACCAGAGAAATATGAAACTGTAGTAAAATTAAATTTAAATAGGCTTGGCAACGACAGACGTCATTAAACTTATTTTTAAATTGAAATAAACCAAATTCGCGTTTTAAATGATCGACTTTATGTAAGCTATACTAAAGGAAAGTTCTGTGATTGGTCAGTTTGCTCAAATTGCGGATGCCAGCGCTCAAGCGGCAGTGATTTTCCCTGTATCAAATTTTTAACATTGATCTTTCTAACCTGTGGTAGAAATAACCGTTCATATGGGCGTTATCGTCTTAGGAATTGTAATCAAAGGACGCTATACGTGTGTGTACCCATTTCAGGTTCAGCACTATTCACTTAAATCATGTTTTATAACGGCCGAAAATTGGAAAAATGGGTGTTTTTGCGGTTCTGTTTAGGCATGGAAGTCTTGACGCAGGATCACATGAAAGGCACAGGAGTTGCACTACACCTTTAATATTTAATTACTCAACATAAAATGATACTGTCACTACCGAATGTCTTACAAGGACGAGGTCACTTACACGCCAAATCTGTGACTTGCTAGGAGAAGACGTGATGCCCGCGCGGTGTCGTCCTTTCCGCTTCCGTACTTCTACACCTCAAACTTGCAAAAAACGCGTCCACCCATGTGGTCACCTTAAGACAGTTTTCCGAAGATTTTCAATAGGAGGAAACACCTGTACCGAGTTTTTGTACTGAGGAATGCAACAAGCTGTGGATAATGTCTGCAAATTGTGCAGATACTATTATTAACCATTCGTTGCCAACCTCAACAAAGTGATGTCTTTCTCTTTGTGTTAAACACTCAATTTACAAAACATAACATTTTTGTTGCAGTTACTTGTAATCGTTATTTTAGCGTTTTAACCTTATATAAGAAATATCCCATTGGGTGCCCAGTTTTTGCTACGAAACAACAAGCATAGATTTATGCTAAACAATTACAGACATTTTGGTTAGCACTTAACATCGAGGTCTTCAGCGCTGGTGATGGTCACAAGATGTGGGTATGGAGCAGCGCCGGAATGAGGGGACGTGGGGAACGGGAGATCCCCGAGAAAACCCGCCGACCAACGGCATCGTCCGGCACGATTCCCACATCCGAAAATTCGGGTACCAACCCCGTCGGATATCGAACCCGGATCGCCTTGGTGGGAGGCGAATTGTCTAACCATTCGGCCACCGCGGCCCCTTAAAAAGTAAACAGTGTACAAACTTCGTCATAGTTGTGAGCCACATGTCTTGGATATATGAGTTTTTCGCAAGGTAATGCATCTCTACAACAGAAATGTAGTTACAAATTTTAAATAAGTTCCTCATATTAAGAGCGTTCCAGAGAGACAAAAATCAATATTTTATATATTTTTATATTTATATGACACGTTGTTAGTTTTGTAGACCATACTTGGGAGTACATAATCCTCATACAAAAAAAAATTAGCTCAGCCAGTTTGCCGTATTGGCATTTCAAAGTCAAAATTTGCATGTTTTTAGTTCATACACCCCTCGAAAACCAATCAAAATAATGAAACGAAACAGTCCACAGTGAAAGTACGTATCACTGGCTAGGGCTTTACATATATAAAATCCCATTCAAACAATGATTTTTATATTTTAAAAATCTCTGAAATTAGAAAACATTTTTGCTACTTTTAGAAAAAAAAATTTAATGCAAAACTATTTTAATATTCGGTTTTTAGTTACTTAAAACCTTTACCCGTGGCATGTACGTTGACTGTGAATTATTTAGTTTCAATATCTTGATTGGTTCTCGGGGGATGTATGAACTAAAAACACGCAAATGTTGACTATGAAATGTCATAATAAAACTGGCCAAGCTTAATTTTTTTGTAAGAGGATAATGTACTCCCAAGTAACATCTACAAAACTAACACTGTTTCTTAAACATATAAATTAATATAAAATTATGATTTTTTTTAACCCTCTAGATCATCCTTAACCAAGAAATGCCAAAACCCCTCCTTGAGGCGTAAGATTCGCTGCCGACCAAGGCAGGGGTTAAACGTGATCCTTTTTTCAATGAAAGCTGTCTTAGACCAAAATATAGACCACTGGGCGCATTTTCGCGATTGAATCGGTAATAGGCTGGTTACAAGCGTTTGCAATGAAACATTTGCATTTGCAAGCAATCGCGAAAATGTTTATTTGTTACCGAAATTGCCCGAGAAAGGCAGGAATTTCAAAATTGTCTCTTGTTATATTTTAGTCGCAGACAGTATTGAAGTTTCTGATATGTTGTCCACATGGTGAGAAGAAAACAATTTTTAACGGAGCCACTATTTTCAGCGAGAATAAAAATTTAACATCATAAAGACACAAGTATGATATCTTACAAACATTCTTTGAATTATCATACATTCTGTATCTATTGTTTTATTTTAAATATATTATTTTTCATATGATAATAACAAAATAGCATGTTACAACGTGAATTACTTCATATTTACGAAGTGCATTATACACAAACGGAAATTACCGAACAACGTCCTTTTCCTGTAAACGAATCTTGTAGCCTAGCTCGCTACTCAGGTAGCCAAAACCTGAGAACGACAGCAAACTATTTACAGTGCGTTTGAAAACACTACTACTACTATTGGAGTCACGAAATGAAATGCTCTGGTCCTAAAACATGCTACCAATTCAAACGCCAAAATGCACCTAATGACATGCTTGCATACTGCAGGAATCAAACAATGACAGTAATTTCCTATCACTAGATACCCGAAAATTTCGCAAATTTATTTAAGAAGACGTTAGATTTCAAACTCCTCTACGCGTTCATTTCTTTGGCGATTGACTTACTGAAATTCTTCACTGAGACTGTGAAAAAGTAGCACACCTGCATGAAAACACTCACTGGCTCCCGCCCTACCTTGTCACATACAATTGGCTACTCACTGCAGCCTCAGCCAATTAACAAGTAGCTGAAGACAGAGTGTATACAGGACTGTGCAGTCTAGCCGGCTGGTCGTTGAACCCGCGAAATATACGGGTCTCTACCTGTCAGAACAGTCGCGTTACTGAATAATTCGTTCCTCGCCTCTTGAAAGCTACTGGACCTGGAGGTTAAACTGCACTAACCTGTCAAATAGTTCCACAGTTGCACATAGTTAGGGCCATGAACATTTCGTTAAAAGAATGCACGTCTGCAGTTCAGCTTCGCGGCTATTGGCAGCGTGTCTATATGGCGAGCCGTATCTCATTTGACTGTGCCAACTACAGCAAGGTTATTGTTACGCCACACGTATGCCATACGCAGGTAGAACACCAAGACACGTGAGAATTAAAATAAATCAGCCACCGACTATGAATCGGAATTGTAGCTGTGCACATACGGCATTGAAACTGATTGGGGCAAAATTATTCTCGAGAAATGTGCATGGCCCTATATACAGTCACTGCTAAGCACAGCTTCCTTCGAAGCAAGTACACGCTTCGCGCAAATTGGCAAAGACAGAACCCGGTCTGGGTACATACGATGATTTTTTTTTTCAGCCTCCGATGGGCTGTAAAACGGGAGTGGATTGCAAAACGATTTTAGTGTCGAACGACACCTACAACTCCCAGCTGCTTTTCAATATAACCACCGCGGAGATTTAAACACTCGTATCGGTGCAGCAGTTTTCAAATACCCTCTGCAAAGAATATAACCGGCCGCCTGGTTTGGCCACTGAACGTAGTTGGGGGAAGTGGGTAAACAATAGTGCGTTATTGCTATCGCTTCGTTGGCATACCATGAAGCAACGAAACAGCAATCACAACATTTTATGCAACACGTACGCGGACCACGTCCAAAATGTCTAAACGAACAATGTTCAATACGCAGGGATAAGCGGTTAGGGATAAAGTGAGCGCTGAAAAAAGGCCTGCTAGATTTATATTTTCAACAGATTCGTATCCTTCCACTATAACGGCTAACGACGGCAAATATTTAACCTCTCCATACATGTTACTTGATATTTGCGCGTGTACGATAAATCGTGCAGTCGGTAGGTACCTATGTAGTTTGATAAAAACTTAATAAATTATATACAATACAAATACATACGTTGTTTTCAGTTGGCTTTATTTCAAAATTTTTGTTTTCAGATAGGAAAACACACGGAACTACATTCCGAAAATTCGCCGCTAAACATACGGTGTGTAAGGCAACTTTTGTTAATGGAAAATTAAATGCAGTAACGGTAAGTGATTATTTTAAGGTTAAATCTTTAGTGTTCACGCTATCCCGAACGACTAATAGGGGCATATTAAGTGCTGCGAATATTGTTTCACATTCACTTGACGCCTTGCTCTCTAGTTTAGCAGTGGCTCAAAAATATTTGTTTTAACGCTAATTAATATATAAATCAAAAATTCCTTTGGCATTTTTAACACTTATATATCAACGTTAGTATGTGAATTTTTCTGTTGCAATACACCAAACTGATTTTTAGATTATTGCCCCCGAAATAGTACACATTTTGTTGTGAAAATGAAGCAAAATATTTTTTTGCTCGCAAACGGTACATTATTTTTAAAAACGCTCAGACGAAATTGTGTATCGTATGACTGTACACTGTCTCAAATTTTTTCAAAGCATTTGGTTAAAAAATATTGAGTTATTTGCAATTGTTTGAAATAAACGAGAGGTCATGGCCTTAAGTACAAAGACAAACAATACATTTATTTGTAAAAATGAGGCACAGTAGGGTCGCCATTATTTTCTCTTTGCATGCACTCTTGGGTGACATGCTCGATAGCTTTGGTCAACCTCTCTGCTGTCATACGTCGGCGATGGCCACCTGCACCATTTAAGAAGATGATACCCTCAGCATCCATGATTGGTTCTGATTCTGTTTAAGAGGCCATCCTAATTGTCCTTGAAATGTCTTGAAACTTGTTACAGTTGTTCCGATTAATTTTTTTTGCGAAATTTCTAATGCTTTATTCACAATAGCGCGAAGGGCGCGACGCGATGGACGCGTTGCAATTCTAAAAATTGTTGTAAATACAAACAGTAGTTGGTCTGTCATACGACAAAACTATATATATATATATATATATATATATATATATATATATATATATAAGTCCCTGGCCACTACACACCAACCTCCTTCACACCAGCCATTAAAGATTTAATTTTGTTATTATTTATCCATTTATTGAAAATATATTTTTAATTACCACTGGCCGGCTCACTCCTAATAAAAGGCATAATTTCCCGTTTGTGTAAATAACGTTATGACGCTTGATTACAAACAAACAATAACCTCTCGTAACAGATGTAAATGCCATTTACTACCGACTTAGCAGTTTCGTCAACATTTGAGCAAAAATTAAATTTAGTGTTTTAACTTTGTCGCGTCCGCGATGAGAATTAAACAGGAATAGCCTACTTTTTACTGGAAAATCGTGCCGCGTCCAAGTTTTTGTCGCGCTGATTTCATAGATGCCGCGACGCTTAATGGCTGCCAAGTTATATTCGCGTCGCGCTATTGTAATTCCAGTACAATTCACATAGCATTTGTATTGCTTAAAAAAAGAACACACTCTTCAAACGATCTCCACGTACATTTATAAATTCAGAACGCTTAATAGATTAATTAATTTCGGTCCCTTCAAAGTGGTTAAAACACATTTTTAATATTTCCCTGGCTGGAAAATAACAAACAGATATGAATGAGACAGTTAAAATAAACATGCTTAGAAATTCACACCACAATTTTAAAATTTTATTTTGTCTGAAAGTGTGTGCGAGCGGTATAATTCGACAACAAATAGGTTGTGGTGCTAGTATTTAATTTTCTTTCCATTTTTTTTTCAGGTAATGCTTATATATTGAAATTTTTGTGTGTAAAACAGTTTTACAAATACAAATATGGAAGCCAATGCTGGAGGCCTTCCAGCCTTATTTGTTTTAGTGCTTTCAACATGTAGGACTTTAAAACTTTAGTTTATTTCAATAGTAAGAGTCTTTCCCTATGCAAAATACTACAAACATAGGATTCCATATTTTTACTGTGCAAGAGACTATCATGTGTTTAAATTTCTACAGAAAAATACTTTTGACTGCATAATTTGAGAGCCAGCTGAGTGTTCTGTACCAAATAACACACATGAGAGAGGAAAACACTGACTATTCCAAGGCACCAGCCGTAAAAAGGTTTGTGGACACAGCTGTCAAAAATGGGTTTCTTTCATCAGACAGTCTATATTTACCTATTTCTCAGGTGAGTGAGGTGGATTTAAACATTTTCGTCCTGTTACATTTTTATTAGTTGTACATCAGAAACAACTTTTGTCGTATGCATAGTGAAGTGTTGTTTACTTGATGAAGGTTGCTGTATTGTTTTGGATATGATTTCAACTGAAGAAGCACAACGGTTCTCTTGTGACACCTCTGCCTCACAATCTTAGGTGGGAACACATGTCAGTATTTGCCGCAGTTGTAGAGACCGCCATTTGCCGGTGCTGTTTAAACATTGAAAATAAAATATATAAATAAAATTAAATGCTTACTCATAAACTAAACGTCTTGTGCGTAAAGGTGAAAATGAATTACATTCACGGATCAGTGTCACTTAGCGCACCATGTATTTTGCGACTCACACACAACTCAGCCTACATTTTTAGCCACTTTAATCTTAATATTTCAATGGCATGAGTATATAATGCTTCTTATTCGTATGAGGAGCAGCAGTGAGAATAATTATACCGCAGCTTTGAGTATCAATGACATTAGTTTGGCAAAGAACAATGTCATGTCAGTAAAGGGTCAAAAGCAGTTGAATTCATTTCCGATTTAAAAGACAAATTTTCTGTGGCAACTTTTGAAAGAAATACGTATATTTTTTTTACTATTTTTAGCAAACATTTTAAATCTAGCGATATTTTTACGTGGGGCAGCGGAGGTTAGTTCTATAATCGTTTTGGTTTTTATTCAGTCCACAGCAGCGATAATATTCCCATGGAAAATCCGTCTATAGAAATTTGGCTATAGGTCGATCAGGACATAGTGAACACAAAAGACTTAACTAACGTAAAAAAAGTCACTAGCCGTAACTGCACTTAATTCAACAACATGTCATTTGTATCTGGGAAATTGATATATTTCACGAAAAATTTCAGTTTTTTTATCTGTAATTATAAGCAGCAATTCTTTTTTTCTATGTTTCACATATTAAGAAAACCCGTTATTTATCGTTTCTGTTAACTGCGACATTGTCGTACATGGTAGTGCAACTGATTGGATCTTGAATTCTTGAATAACGTGAGCCAATATTTCGTTTTTTTAGTGACGGTTTCGAGTTTCAAATTCGAATACAACGTGTACACAGTAACGAGTTTCGCAACGACAATAGCACGTGTATAAATTAGAGTTAATGCACAGAAACCAGTATTACATGGAATATCACACCCGACCATAACGGCAGGTACTTCTGCTTAAGGCAACTATTTTATTATTTAACATATGTATAGTTATTGAATATATCTTGTAGAGAACATTTTCTGGAGTACTGTAGGTGTTAACATTGTAAAAGCGTATGTAAACAAAAGCACGTGGCAATGTTTTTGTTTACGTGCGGTGATAAGATATAAACTAGCGGGAAATAGAAGTTAATCAGGGCTATTTTGAGTGGTCGCTATGTACACGGGACCACCTTTGCCTTTCTAACAAGTAGCGTAATTAACTTGAGCAGCAGTGACGACTGCAGAGAATTGTCCATGCTGTGACGACACCAGCTTGTCTGCCGCTTGGTCGCTGGCCGCTCGCCGCTAATTGATTACAAGCTCAAACACTCCGCCACAGTGACACTCTCCTGTGATCGCTTTACTGCCTACAGACTAATTACGTTCCACCCCCGCCCGTCCCCTGCGTGCTAGGCACTCCCGCGCGGCAGACGTGTCTCGCTCATACCAGTCACAGTACGTGCGCTGTTATTCACTGCGAATTACTTCATTTCGTTAAGTCAGCTGGTTTAACTGTGTTGTATAAAGCGCTTCATGCATCAGGTATGCACGTTGTCTGGTATTACTTATGCATAGGAACCTGAAAAATTCGCGTTTTCTTTTAAGCACAAGCTAGAATTCCAGTGTCACTTTCACAATTGGTCATTGGATTATTTAACACCTCGTTTAAGTCACTGACCCATTAATAATAATAATAATAATATATATATAAAAATCAATGTGTGCATGTATGTTCGCTATGGACTCCAAAATGGTTGGAGCGATTTTGATGATTTTTTCAGGCAATCTTCAGATTAGCCCAGCGGGTGATCCTGTGAAGTTTGGTAGTAATCAGATCAACATACACTTTTTTTTTGTTTTTGACAAAATTATGTCACATTTTCTTACAAATTGATAAATAATTAAGTAAATTAAATAGGACTTTAATTAATTATGATGGATCGAGACTTGGAAGTGTGTGGCATGTCAATGTATAGTTTTAAATTCTTGGCTATAGATTATTAGTTCTACCCGTGCGAAGCCTGTGCGGTCGTTATTTTAACTAAATATAGACCCATAATATTGAGTCAGAGATCAGCTAATAAACAGCTGCTGTATGCATAAGTGCACATATATTCATGGAGTCTAGCTCACAGGCCAGTGAATTCGCTAGTTTTTCCCGTCACTACTTATAATGAATGCACTCCCCTTTTCATGTATTTTCGGAATGAATCTTTGTAAAATTCGTGTCTGACGTATGTACTGTACTCATACAATTTTAATGCTTGCATTTGTGGGCATGCATTTGCCACGTTGATGATCAGAAGTGTTAGTAAATTACGTATGGGTAACTTGTTTCCCATGCATAAATTGAGCGTTCCTATGCATTTTTGAGACAGTCAAATGTAAACTAAGGTTGTCTGATTTGCATTAATATCAATGCACAACAATTGGTCTACATACAAGCTGAAGTACTGTAAGTGCCTCATACTTAATGGTTAAAAACATAAATTACTATTTAGTGAGTTTTTTTTGCATTGTACGTATTCCGTTAGTTGTAATTCGGAACGTTCTGAATGTCTAATTTGATTACCGGACTGCACTAACGTTGCCAATTAAACGACGACGAAAATATGGGTAAACGTACCTTGATTCGTGATATTAACACTTCGAACACCGGAATCAGGATAATTTAAACATTTTAAGTGTGATCTTATATGTGATACACATTTGTCATTTATTGCCGAAACTACACACTGCTATATGTTGGTAGCCTAAAGAACTCAGTGTACAGAGCCTTCCAAACTTTGTGAAGCCCTCAACGTAGTTTGCTACGATATTAAGGTACACCACGGTGTACAGTCAGTTTACCCTACTTCGAGAGAGTTAATTTTGAGATGAGTACCGTGATTCGCTTAGTGCATGACATTATGTTTGCATAATGGTTTACCGCAGGCGATAACTTCAATGGTTTAGGCAGAATGCATGTCAGCTTTGAAACTCAAATACATATAAAAAAATCTTGAATGCCTAGTAGTGTGTCGTAATATATTTCCTGTTAACGTTTGTTTGAATTGACGGGCATGTACTGTTCTTCAAAGGGTATGACGAGAATCCAGCCAGAAAACGCCGCCATATATCGTTCAACAGAGTCCAATATAAAAGAGCTGGGCTCAAAAGGTGCAATTCACTCTTATTTACGATCCTTGTTATACTTTTTCTGCATGAACTAATGCGAAAAAAGAGCGCAGGTATCACCCGCCATGCCGAATATAAAACTGTTATCAAGGTTTTTGATTTTAATGAAGCCAAATAATGATATTGCGAGACTGTCCTCAAGGAAACATTTGTTTGTATAAACGTTTTCAAAACTCACAATGTAATTTTACAGAGAAGGAACTCAAATTTCACGTTAATGCAAACTGTTTCATCAGTAGTCAGATCTGGACTTTAAGTATATAAATTAATTTTCTTAAAACATAAGCAAGTCAGACCGTTTAGTTTTATGAATAACTGCATTTAAACTTGCGAACTTGCTGCTAATACATGGGTGTTATGTTACTGCTAATTTCTCTCTGTTATTAGTTTTTATCACTTGTTTTTATCACTTGAGTTTTGTGAGTCCGTTGTGAAATGAAGCCGAAAAATGTAACTGGGAGGGAATACAAAGGAGGAAGAAACTGGAGACCCCCGATAAAACCCACTGGCAAATTGTACCACCCATCACGTTTCCCCTCATGCGAAATATCAGGGCTCAACTCGCCAGGAATCAAACCCAGAACACCGGCTAGACAGGCAAGTGTAATAACTACTATCTTATCCTCACTATGAGTTAGTAGCGACACTGCCTGAATTGCTGAATAATTAAAGTTCATATTATTTACGAATAAAGTTATGTAAAAGAGGAACTTATTTTACTTTGTTCCGATACATTGTTGACATGTTTAATAAACCAACTGTCTGTCAACATTTAGGCATACTTACGTTATATATTTATGCTGTATTAATGAAATTATGGCATAAACCACTTTCGTGCTACTCCGTCAATACTATTTTAATGAATGCCAGAGTAAATCAATAACTTTATTTTGTATATTGTTTGTATGTCATAACATAAAAATATATAATTTTTTTGTTTCGAAAATGAACATGACAGTTAAGAAAGCTATAATAGAAACGAAAGGGAAAATTTGTTCACTCAGAAATAATAATTTAAAAAATATATCTACTCCATTTACTTTAGGTGCTTGTCCTTTTTTCTTTTTTATGTCAACAATATTATGGTTCAGTCATGCACGCGTGCCAAGCAGACATTTTATATTTTAACTGGCCTTTTCGTCCCATTGACAGAGAGGTCATTAGATACAATAATAATTTTCAACAGGAATTAGAACTAGGTCATGCACTCTAAACAAGACAGTTTGTCAAACGATTATTTTTAATTAATACGTTTCTATTCGCTGACATAAGACATGAAAGTAAACAAACGCTTTCTAACTAAGCGGCTTCCTACCTGCCTGTTTGTTACGTATGTTTTCCTGTTCTATTCATCAGTGCGTGAGCTCGCAAAGGTTTCTGAATAAAATAATTTTTATTTGAAAAAAATAATAAAGTTTTTGAAAATACATTGAACATATAAATGCACATATTTACGAATTACTTACAGCAGTTTGGAACACTTCGACTGAACTTTTGCACGTCTTAAACATCCATTAAATTGAAAGACATATGAACTGACATAAATTATAACATTTATATTCAGGTATTGAGGAATAAACACAAAAACTGAAAAATTATTAACATGGATGTATTTCTTCAAAAATTGCACGTACAGTATCTTTTTCTGAAGCGTTTATCCGTAAAATGTACTTCTTTATAAGTAATTTACTTAAAAAAGATAAGCCATTTAAACTCAGAGGCTAAGTCAGTGTGTTTAAGTACTGAAAAAAAAATCCCCCTAATTCACTCCACAGTAGCTTAAGCCACCCTTGCAGCATAGCAACTTCCCCATTCAAGTTACCCATTTGTATTATCATGTTAATACAGCCACGATTTTGTCGCGAAAAGAATTTTGCATCTCATTTGTTTCAATGTCTTACTAAGGTTAATTCTACTACAGGTTAGAAAGATCATTGTTATAAGTTTGTCACAGGGAAAATTTCTGCCGCCTGAGCGCTGGTATCGGTAGTGCACCAAACTGACCAATCACAGAGTTTTCCTGAATTTTACATAAAGTTGATAATTTAAAACGCGAAATTTGATTCTTTTCACTTTAAAATTAAATTTAATGACTAATATAATTTGCAAGTTTATTTAAATTTAATTTTACTGTACTGTGCAATTTGATACGACTTGTCTTGTACTTAGTTTCTAATAATAATTGCGATGGCATTCCACAGTTACATAGCACCTGTACTGTGAACTATCTTGTAGAAAATGTTCCTTTCGCTGACATCTAAACATATAACATATTTGATTCCTCCGATGTGAGAAGTGATACCCCAAATTATTAACATGCAATTTTGTAACAAGCTGTAGACTATATTGGAGTCCATACTGCTTTCACACCAAGGTGTGATGCGTACCCCAACAACAGCAAGCCCTAGAACTTATGTGGTTTAAAAAAATCTGGCCTCTACTGCATTGATAAATTACACTGTAAAAAACTTCCTAGGATGTTTAGGAAGTAATTAACGTAAGCGCAGCACGGGAATGTTACCATACTTCTGTCTTGTAAATATGCAAACTAATACACTTGATACAATACAAGTCTGGTAACTTTAGTATACATTTGACTGTTTTATAAAAAGTTTAGGATTGCTACCATGTATGTCTGAGAAACAATTCTACCGTACTTACTTTCTTAGTGCTCCTGTACCCACGTGTGGCAAATTTACAAACTAATTTTTAGAGTTTAGTGGAATCAGAGAAGGAAAGTTGATTTATTCTTATTTCGTTTTATTGCCCTTTTAGGATCATTGAAAAAAATATATTCTCATTCCAAAATTTTACGATATATTTTCTTAAATTGGTATCTTTCAACTAGCTTTCGTTTCAGAACAAAGCGACCAGAAGCAAGAAGGTAAGGTAAGGTGATTGGGTTTTACGTCTCGTCGACATTAACATAACTTGACAGGAGCTGGGAGAGAAGTTAGCCATGGTCTTTGTAACTAAACCATCCCGGCATTTTCCTGGAGTGATTTCGAGAAACCATGGAAATCCGAAATAAGGATGGCCGGAGCAGGGATTCAAACCCGGGTTCTCCAGAATACGTGTCCGACGTTCTACCCTTGCGCCACCTCGCTCGATACCCAGAAGTAAGAACAACTACTGTCATAGAGAAGAAGTTTACCAGTGTTGTCGTAGACTGGAGAAGTTCGCCTTGATCGACTCCTCATGAAAAGGAACAGTAGAGAAGAGACTGAACAAAACGAGCTTCGGAAAATGTGTAGAAGACGTACTGAAATATTTTATTATTAAAGTCACAGCCAGCAATTCGCATAGAGTGTAAGTTAAAATTTATGTTAGATTTTGCCTGACATTATCAATGTTAATCATTGAAGACGAGTATACTTAAAGTATTTCTGTGGGAATAAGTAGGGCCGTGAACTTCTTGGGGAAAAAGATTTTTGCCCCAGTTTGCTGTAATTAGTGAATTACGTTTCGAAAATGTTACAATTTGAGATATTACACAGCAACTTGAAGAGGTGACCAATTTAAGTTCAGACAGAAAACAAAATTATCAAATCTTTCGGCATGTAAAGGCTAGTTCTTAAAGCAAATATCATATCGGAATTCATACGGGGAGTAATAGTTACGAACTCTACGAACATGAATTTTGAAGCGCACGAGTTCGATTCCTGTACCAGCTAACCTGACTTATACTGTATTTTCTAACGTAGTCCTAAATCACTCTTGGTCGATTTTTTTCCGCATATTCATTGCCTGAACCATGGCTTCCGTCTATAACGATATATCTGTATACGAAACACTTTGCCGTAACAATTTGTATTTTACAAGGAAAACTTATAAACAAATGACAAAAGGTTAGCAGTCTAAGCACTATATCAAGAATATCTTATGTAATTTTTGATGTAAATTTTTAAAATAGATTTTCAAATATTGTAAAAATGTTTTTGAGCAAAGTGTACGGTGCAAAACGAAATAACATTCGACGGCCTGTCACGTAGTACAAAACACTTTGTACTTTCACAAAAATAATTCTTTGAATTTGGTTGCCAAAAATAATTTTTTCGTCACATTAAACGATATTGTTTCAAAATATACATGAAGTTAATTGTAAATATACACAAATTGTTTAAAACATACAGAACTTTTCCAGAGTAATAACTATAAACTTATACTGTCCTTTGCCTTCAGACGTATAATTTTAAGGACAATACAACTTATAACGTAACTTCTACTGTTAAAATAAAGCCATTGTTATATTGAAAAAATGGTAGAAAAGTACTATACAGTCCTGTGACTTCAGATTAATATTGAGAACAGTACAATAGGCTATATATAATCTTATTTTGTTACAATAAAACCATGGTTATATTGAAAAGCCGCACAAAATTTCGAATTGCCTAAAAGGAAAATTAGTGTAACCCACCAACAAGAGTGCTCAGTTTATCGTGAATCGCCTATAAACACCGACACAAATAAATATATATGTATATGAATATGTATATGTATATGAATATATGAATATATATATATATGAATATATATATATATATATATATATATATATATATATATATATATATATATATATATCCAAACAAGTGTCGTAAATTTACCAATAATTTTTGTCATCTTACAAACAAATGTTTGGGACAATTATTTCCAATTTTTTTTTGTAATAATACAAATCTCTTTTTACTATGCAAGCTTGTGTTTGAATGAGTTTGCGGGACGAACGAAATCGTAAAGTGCTCACAGAAACTTAAAAAAAAATGTGTTTCTGATACTCCATGTGAGTTTAAACTGTGGCAAATAAACCACATAATGTATATCATAAAAAAATCACAGAAGAAATATAACATTGCGCGCGAGGGTGTATAAAAACACGTTAAAAACCACACCAACGTGAAAACTGCAAGCTAAGAACAATAGATCAGCAGGAAACGAATTACACAGAACATTAAACAGAACCGTCGCTCGTAAAAATGTGAGTTCGCCGCCCACTGCACCACAAAGAATTCGCTGGAGCTCGTCACAAATATTTCAGGCGCAACAGATCAGGCCGTGTCTCGGCTAATATTGCAAAATGCATCGGATAGAGTAAAACTAAACTGTCTTTATTCGGGTGTTATATAATCGTTTCATCAAATATTGTCAAAGGACAATATGAGAAAATACAGTTGTTTAACATTGTTAATGCGCGAGACGTAAAGACATGTTACCGAAGACGTGAACAGGAAAAATTAGCAAAATTCACAAACTTTTATCTCTGTTTTCTATTGTGATTATACATTTATGGATTGAATTTATCTTAGGCCAATACTATTAAACTGTGTTTATTAATTTTTTTCAAATTTTAATATATCAAAATAATAACTAAGAGGACATGTCTGTATTCTAAAATCACAATTTCATTTTAATGTATTTATTAGGCCTACAGTATATAAAATTAAAAGTACCCATAGAAAAAAAGTACTATTGCAGAAGAAACAGCCCGTATATCGACAGGAGCTGGAATCAAAAAATTCGTCTCGTGTTTTTCTTATGAATTTCCTATATTGTCCTTGTACGAATTTTGGTTTGAGAGTACAATATATTATAATTTAATATAGTGAAAGATAATATAATGTAATGTAATCTTAATATATTAAATGAAGTATCCTGACACACTCACTCAATCATTAATGTACAGCCCAAACCACGGGACCTAGAACCATGCAATTTTGAGAGAAGCTTCCCCTTGCCCAGTAGCCACCTACTATCAAGGAATTTTTGGAATTTCGATAATTAAGGGGGTTGAAAGGGGTGAAATGTGTTTTCAAATAATCAATGATATCTCATTAACCGGGAAAGCTATTATATATTTTATAACTTCATAATATTGTACAAAGAAATACATACTATGTAATAATAAATTGTATATAACTATATCAACCTGCTTACATTGTTATTAGTTAATTGCAGTCATTCTCTCTTATACAAGCTTATACTACTTACTTATTTAAGCAGGTTACAAATACAATGGTGAACGCCGCACGACACATGTTATTTCAAGCAATATACAGTGCATGTCGTGCTATACTACTGTTTGTGATTGTTTATACCAGTAATATCAAAAAACTGTTCACTTACACTCACTGTATGGTCATGTAACTGAGAAACTGTAACCCCTGTTCACTCATCGTCTCACACTTTTCCATCTCCTCTATTCATGTTCGCGTATAAATTGATATATACTGGAGGAACATATTTCTGAGCAAGCTTCATGTCATCATCGTACTTCAGAGGATTTATTGGAAGACTTGCACCATATGCTTGTGGTGCTTGAAGTGCATCATCTCTTAGAGGAACTTTCATAAGTGTGTATTTATCCATTTCACTTTCGACAAAAGCATGGCTTTCATTGATAAGAAATTCATCTGGATATATTTCACCGTAGATAAATACCTTGTTTTTTTATATTGAGAATGACCTCTTTTTATAAGCTGAACGATTATTAAAATATGGCTCAAATCACTTTTTCAGATTCACCACTTCGTTCTGTAAGACACGATGGCCATGGAAGTCTTTCCCACGCCCCTCATTTTCGCGCACATGCTCTATTACGCACATTTATCTTCCATTTGTCAGGATTTCTTTGTCTATTCTTGCCTTTCACGATGTTACCAGCACCTGAATCACTATCCGAAACGTCCATTTTTAGTATCATAATAATAACCAATACACCAAAACGAGTATACGAGAATAAGATTTCCTTTATGACAGGATACATGTGAACACACTAATGGTAGTTAACTATCACTAAGTAGCATTGGTTCCTAAGATTCTGGTGAGATGACTCCATTTACATGACGCCCACTCTAACATTAGTAACTGAAACTAACTAGCCAGTGGTTCCCAAAGGAATTAAAAGATTGCTCTGTCTGTAGCTGGCTAGCTAATGCAAAAACATATGTATTCGGCGCAACAAAAAGTCACGTTAAATACATGTCTGTTTGTTGCACCAATATGATATTCTGTGCAACAAACAGCTATCTTTAATAAAGCTATAGCTCCACTTGGAACAATGAAACATGACTTTATATTGCGTCAACATGTGCGTCTTGAACATACGATGCAACAAACACACAAAAACGTATTTATCGAAAAATGTCACTTGACTGTTTGTTGCATCAAGCCCTTCAATTGACAGTAGGAAGAGCCCACGATTTTTACGAAAAGAATTCTGCAACAATTTGTTACAGTGCCTTATGAGCACAAATGAAGCTTCGCTTCATGATTCAGAATGCATTATTGCACAGACGTGGCTCATTTGACTGTGTCATCAGAAACAAAGTTACTGCGACACCACACGTCTGTGATATGCAGGTAGAACTCTAGACTCTGAGAGTTAAAAACAGCCAATCACTTACCATGAAGCAGGGCTTCATATGTGCACATAATAAATTGAAACAAAATGTTGCAGAATTGTTTTTGCAAAAAGTCGTGGACTCTAACAGTAGGCTCTAAGATGAAACGCATTAAAAATATTGTGGTCAAGGGTACTATGGTGTTATAGTTCTGCCTCAAGATAAATGATTCGAATTCCGTGCTTGTCATGAAGTTTGTTGTTTTGTAAACACAAGTATAAAATATAAAAGCACTTCAGTTATTTCCCATACACAAAAAAAATCACTAACAAAATATATATTTGCAACAGATTAGCTACAAGCTATACGTACTTCGAAACTCCATTCCAAGACATGATTTTCTTTGAAATAAAAAATAAAAATTTCTTTATAGACCTGTAAAGAATTCGATCTTATTTATTATTGTTTGTAATCCTAAATCAATTCTTCAGAGAGAGTGTCAAACAAAATAATTGTGAAATTCTCTGGTGACTTGGCGAAAATGTTTTTACTTGAAGTATAAATACAGAAACTATTTTAAGTATTGTGAAAAAAGACTACTTTCCTTAATGATAGTGTTGATTATTTCGTATACACTGACAAATGTTCTAAACAAATATTTGTTTGTGTAGAGGCAATAAAATACATATTTCAGATATAAAATATTTACATTTCTTAAAATAATTTCAAAAACTACAGCTATGGGTTTTTGACATTACTGAATGTATTCTTAAATTGAGAAAATATTTACACTTCATAACTTAACATTTAGTTCTTACCATCTTAGCAGGTTTTTATTTTTTATTTTTTTTAAGATTGACAGTTAAACTTCGTTGACACAAGCAAACCGTTACTTTTGAGCACGTACTCGTTTGAATTCACATCTGCAGATATGTATTAAGATTGTTGTGAAAACTGCTGAAAAATTCATATTTGTAAGCGTTCTTAGTGGATCTTCATATAGTTACAAAAATACCAATAAACCACTTGCAACAGGAAATTTAAGTAGAGACGTTAAAGTTGACAACTTTTATCTGAATGTACTCGACATCTTTTACAAAACTTTGATTAAAACCGCATACCTCCATTACAGAGCTAAGTTCAGGCATTGCTGAGAAATTATATTCATTAATTACACTAATTCTAGGACTAAAAAACGGTTATATGTAAAGGATTTTATTTTGTCGTTCAGTACTATACAAATATTTGGTTGGATCGACCAAATCTCTCACTATGGGACGCAGAATAAATATAACCTCATTATTTTGGTTTAGCAATAAAATATTTGGTTTACCTTACTGATCGATTGGTTGCACTTAACTAATGTGGTTTAATAAAGACAAAACGTTTCCGTCACAGAGCAACTGTATTTATTTTTTTAATCATTCAGTGAGAACTGTTAAGCCCATGTCAGAGAAAGTCTTCTTCTCCACGCTTTAGGCATTTTGACATGTTACGAATTTCATTCTTGGTCTTGCGATCGTCTTCTTGGCCTGCTTACATTATGGAAGCCTTTTGTTTTATACCAGGAGATTTTATATTGTGTTAAAAATAATAAAGTCACAAAATAAGTCAACCAGTTCAAATTCCCTCGTTGAAAGGTTACCTACTGGATAAATTGAAGTAACACACAAAATATGAACATTTGAACAGGATATGAAGTACAATAATTATAACTTAAAAAGCCAGGAAGGAAATATTGTTGAAGTTTCACAGGACAGAGAAAGTGTCTTTATTCAATGCTTGTTGAGCACAGTACTTTGTGCGTGGTTCTCGCCAGGCTAGAGGCAAACGAATAGACTCACTTCAGTGTTGTCCCTACAGCACTCCACTCAGCAATGGCGCTGCTGGCTAATGCACGTTGCCAGCACAGTTTGCACTCGGTAGACCCGGCAGCAGATGGCAGTGTGCTCTGGCGAGACGAGAGAGTGTGGACTAGTTCAGATACACCTGGGTCCCTCTCTTCTATACATCGTTCGACAACACTGCGACGTCAATGCTGTAGCTCTCTCATTGCGCATCGCAATCTACACTTCCATTGCACAGCGCGGCTTGGTCACAACATTGAACCAAGGCTGAGAAACAAGTGTCTATTTTAAGACATGAAGCACTTAATAATTTTAGCTATGTATCACTGTTAGAAAAAATTTCCGTCAAATTACGGAAAAGTACTGGCAAAAAATTATCCAGAAATCTTCGCAAAGTAACGGACACCAGTTTTTCTTGATAACGGAACCCTTCGTAAAATTACGGACAATCCGTTTTCCGCAAAAATATTAAATTTCTTTAATCTACTTGCACTCCATTTTCCAGAAATCCTACATTTACTTATTAACTATGATATCTCGAGAATCTTGCGCACTATTTAGTATTCTGAAAAAATTTTCACACTTGCAGCGATTCGAACCCACGACCTCATATTTACCAGGCAGAAATTCTAACCACTGTACCAAAGTTACAACTTATGGATAAGCGAGTTCCATGTAGTGGTAAGATATTAAGTTTATTAGAGACAAGTCTTGTATTTGACATCCTGATTTTAGAGAACTTTATAAGTTACATTATGAGAAAAAGATTTTATTCTGTATAAATAAATAACTTTAAAGGTACATAAACGCTAGCGCGAAGAACAGACAACAGGAGCGATTTTTTTCAGCTGTGTTGAAGCAAGGAGAATACAAGACCTGTGTGGTCATTGAGTGCGGTAGGCTAGAAGGGTATGTTTTAAGGAAAGGGAGGGGGCAGGAGAGGCTACAGGGGATGCTTTAAGACAGGACAGTGGTATATCATAAGGAGAGGAGGGTTATGACTGGGAGGGGGTATGCCATAAGGGTAGAGATAGGCTAGTACAAGCATAGCGTGCAGGAGAGGGGGCAGACATCCACTTCCCCCTTGTGGTGTTTATGCATAACTTGTACCAAAACGGTCCGCTCCCCTCACTTCTCCCCCCCCTCTCTCCCCGGCCCTACCACTTCTAGGGCGGGGCTTAAGCCCTCAGCCAATTACAGACCTCATGGCACTTAGGGGCTGTTCGTACCGAAAGATCCGAACAACCTATCCCAGCCTAGGGCACGCTCCCTAATGGCTCTGTAGCCCTATAGCAGCTCCCTGGGGGAGGGGCGGACAACTGCTATTAAAATGCATCTTATGCCGGTTTTGCTCCCAGTTGGGTCAAAACACCCACGTGCTCACTACTCTGAACACATCCGTCACTTACTGGACTGTTTAGCCCTTTGTCCATGCGCGATACGAGTCCTTGTTTGCATTGCTCTTCTCTTCGCGGCAAAGTGTGGACAACCAGGAAGCAGCACTTAACTTACATTACCTTAGCTTGTCTTATCTTCTTTTCGCTTAGTATCACTGTGCATGCACATTAACTCTAGGATCATGGTGATTATTAATACCACGTTTTTTTATAAGAAACACAGTAAAATATACTTTAAAATTGCAGAAACATAGCTCCATGAATTTATGGAAAGTTACGGTCAAACATCCGTAAACTGGTAATACGGACAAATTTCCGTAAGCAAAATTTACGGAATCCACTTCCGTAAATTTAAGGTACTTTTCTGTAAATATTTCCGTGAATTTACGGAAATTTGTAACAGTGAGCTATCAGAATGTACGCGTTGTTTATTTGCTGCGCTGTAGAAACTCATTTCAAAAGTAAAAACGGAAATAGTTCCACATTATGTATATAAATAACACATATTATAACTAAGCAAAAATATTTCTTCACTCCATCTAGTTTCAATTACAAGAGCTGTGGGTGAAATAACCTTTAGGATACGACTTCTCGACGACTTTGATTCAAATCATACATAGATAAAATATTTTTGGGGTGGCCACAAAACATTTTGGCCTCACCAAATTTTTTGTAGTCGTTTCATTTTATTTACTTACTGTAAAACTTTACAGGCGGCTGCAAAATAAATTGGACACATTAAACAAATTTGGTGTGGTCCAAAATGACAAAATACCTTAAGATGGCCATAAAACTTATTTTAGTGAATCGTTGCCGTTACTCACCACCTTACTTGATGAACTGCTAACTAAAATGATATTATAACCGTAATTATTGGTATAGATACATACATATATATATATATATATATATATATATATATATATATATATATATATATATATATATATATATATATATATATATATATAATCTGTCCCTTTGCGGCTTCCCCCGCGTGTACTATAGAAAAGAGTAACTAGCATTTAATTACGTATTTATTGATGGTGTTACTATACTATCTGTATATCTTTAAAACAACTACAAACAGCTTTATACAGTCCATTTCGCTGAGCGTAATTTAAATGCAGAACATCTTTGTTTTTAAATAATCTTTATTTCTCTATAAAATAGCTGCCCGGCTGCAATGTAAACAGTAACTCTTGATAAAATATGTGATGAAGGCATTAAACAGCTAGCGTGCTCAGTAACAGTGAACTATAAATTGTTCTAGCTCAGAGTAAAGAGCGCGCGCAATATTCTCGTATGATATCATAGTAATTCTCATCGCAAAGTCTTGCACGGGACACGAACCCGTAACCCCACCCCTCCCACACCACAAACTTTATACAATATCTGAGTGAATGCTGAAAGGCAGGCTGTGATAATCATTTCATATGTACAGGCTACAGTCCAAAGAGGTTTTGTTTATGGGTAGGCTGGCAAAATGAAACAACTGTTGAATTTTTTCCCCATGATCATTCTCTTTTTTCGGGAGACTGTAACATTTTCCTGCTTTTAACATCCTTAATTTTAGAATTTCATAAAATCCTAAATTTGATTTGTCGAAATTAAATGAGCTTCATTCTTATCACAAAATCATCTCAATATCTCAACGGGTATAAGCGGTACAAATGATTATTTGAAAACACATTTTGTTTCATAGGAATATTCACTCATGCATTGTGGACGTTTCTCTTATGGCAGTTAGTTTGCAAATTGACTACATCGAGCAGATTTGTAAATAGTTGACTCTTGCTATTGTCAAATGTTGAGACGTGAATGAACTTAATTTTATAAATATTAATTCACGAAAATATTGCAATATTAGTGTTATTGCATTTATAGGCCACTCATGGGCCACTTGAATCGTCTAAGTAAAGTGAGATGTAGTGAGTCGCCTCATTTCTTTCATCGTATCACTGTGGACCACGGTCGTAGAAGAACAGGTCTGGACACTCGCCTGGAAACTTGAGCCCCTTGTTGTTTGGCTGTAGTTCACCTAGTTACCGAGAATATTGTGTTTTATTGGCGCTGATGTTACGGCGGTCGGACTAAACTCCGCCCACTTCCTTTCCGCTAAGATAAACAATTTATCAAAACGTATTTTTTATCAATTTATGAAATACGTTCTTCGTTCACAAATTTAAGAAAAGGCTCCAGCAATATTTATTTACTTTATAAATTTAACAATGGAAAAAAGTGGACGGTGTTTGAGTCCGACCGCCCGGAAAACAGCGCCAAAAAGTACGACATTTTCGGTAACTTGACGAACTGCAGCCAAACAACAAGGAGGTCAAGCAAAATGCATTGTTAGATAGGCGAGTGTCCAGACCTGTTCTTCTACGACCGTGCTGTGGACTTTCTCTCTTTCTTCAGACCATTGAGTTTATCACTTATATATATGTATATATATATATATATATATATATATATATATATAAATTCATATGAGTTATTTCTTTCAGTTGCACGTTAATAATTTTTCTTTCAAAACGCACACACAAATTCATCTAAGAACAAAGTGTTGGTTACGGTTATGTGAGATATTTAAACTACGGTACGTGACATTTACAGTGAATCTGCACCATCATCTGTGCGGCGCTGCGGAATAAACCAGACACTCGTGTACGCAGTGTTGCCTACACAGTAGGCTCTGTATCACCACGCTAAATCTTGACGTGCGTTTTGCACGAAAACTATGATTCCTAGACTGTCGCTACTAGAGCAACTTTCTTATTACCAATGTTACATTACCCAAAACTTCACTTTTAAATGTTGGGTTATTCTTACGTTAAAAAAGTGTTGTCAGCTATTTAATGGTGGCCATTACTTTTATTTTCGTAATGGCTGTATGTACCAACTGGCGTTTACTGTTGGTTTGTCGGCCGTATTGTCATGCAGTAGTGTCTTGAGTTTCATCAGTTTACGTCGATTAGTGTTCGGTTTGTAGGGAAATCAACGTTTTAAAATTTGATTTTCAAATGCGAATTATTCCCTTAGTATTACTGTTACGTAGAAAATGCCTTATATATTTTCTGCTTTATTTTTCATAAGGTTTCAACTGCCAGAGTTTGTAAGTGTTTTTGTGAACATTCTGTATAGTTATACACACACACTTTGATCGTGAAAGCAGTAATACAAATTCCCACAGCCGAACATGGTGTGAGTGAAGATTTGTATTCACCATATTTCTTGCCGCTATAGATATTGCTCAACTACTAAGTAACTATGTTACACGATTACTTGAAAAATAGTTGCATTAATGAGATAGGTTCGCAATATACGAAAGTACTCTATTTTGGAATAGCATGTAATCGGAAGATGTATTTATCGATTTATTTTGGTAACGACTCAGACTCTAGGTTGCAGGTACATTTTCGTTTCTGTACTAATACAGAACTATCAGCACACTACAACAATAGTCTCAATAAACAATTACATATGTAATACGACAGTCTGAACTGTCACAAGGGAGTTACAAGTTCATATAATGCTATTATAACATTGGGATGTATTTCCAAACGAAACCATTGAATAATTTTACTAAATACACAGTAATGTATCCCATTAAAACCAATTGTCCTTGCACAGTAATACAGGTTTACTGTGGTACTACAGAATTTAAATGTATTCTGTCTGTGGCTGACTGACTCATCAACGCTGTAGCATAATATGTTTTTTTTAATTTGCTTCTTTGCAGGATTAATAAGGGTAAAATGTGACTTCGGTGGTTTGTCTTCAATAACTTCGTGAACATATTAATTTTTCTCATCAGTCGAATAGTGCCAAGTATCTACCGTTTTGTTCATTATTACCAAGTTTTGGTTGCCACAGAATCTGAATGGTTATGATGTAAGTGCATTAAATGCTGACACATAAAACAATACATTATTATGAATGATTGTCATGTATTTTATTTCAAAACTCATAACGATCATCTTCTAAAACAACATTACGTAAACCATGAATTCTTAAATTATTGGCGTAAATAGCTGCACTTTAAATTACAGTTTGCATTTAGTTACTAATGATACGAAGCTACAGATATTTTAGATCAAGACTGCCAGATCTGCCAGTTGCAATTACAAGTCTATTACTGCATGATATCGGTAGTCATTTACACATCATGTGATGTACGTTAAGGAACTGTGCATCATGTTTTATAACTAGAAGTGGAGATAATTTGGTAAGCGCCTAGCAGCAGGATTTTTAGCGCTGGTGAGGGGCAATACGGGGTTAGCATGGAAAAATACCAAAATAAGCCGAGAAAAAGGGGGGTGGGCACTGAGTATTTGCACCGTCCGGCATGATTCACATTGCAGAAACTCGGGTCGACTCTACCGGGAATCGCACCCCAATCACCGCACTGAGAAACCAGCGTGTAACCGCTATGCTAACTGGAGTATCCGTACATATCTAAACGAACTTCATAAACCAACAAACTAGTCTTTGGCCAAAGGTAACACAGAGATAAGGGAAGTTATTTATGTCTGGGAAATTTCAACTTCTAATTTTCTTAGAAAATAATAAACGAAATGGAATAGGCTTACATAACTGACAATAACTGTACATGAAATATTTAACGAAGTTTTTGTGCGTTTGACTTTTCAGTTAGAGATCAAAGAGTAGCAACATAAATTGAAGAACTACGGGAAAAAATCGAAGAATACGTGTAAGGTTGTGTTACATTTACTTTCAAAAGTGGTGAAAATGTAAAAGCATAGTCATGTTGGCAACAATTGGCAGCAATAAAACAATGCAGTGCCCGCTTTGAATTCAATACAATTGGAACACACCTAGCGTGCTCGGACGCGTAGACACAATGGCCGGTCATACTCGTGCTTGAAATGCCTCGCCACCATTGACAGCAGAAAATTACGAGAATTTATTCTACCAGCGTATTCTTCAAAACAGTGTACTGAACTGCACCTTCTATAATTTGATGACGGTTAAGCGCGACGCGGTTCATATGTAGAGATGATTGTATGTAGAGAACATTTTTGTGCCAATATGTCCTTGAAAACTCTGCAGTTTCCTGCAACATGTATGACTAGAGGCCTGAAATATTCGCGTTTTAATTTGAGCAAAAGATAGAATTCCAACAAGTGTAAGCTTGTGTCATTTAGGAACTGACATTTGACTTATTTGACACATCCTGGAAGTCTCTGAGCCAATCACCAACAATTTAATACAGACCTATGTCACTTTGACCGCGAGCAACTAATGAACATTGCTGTTTGCTTGCGCGCACATATTTTCTTACAGGCTAGCTTAGAGGTCAGTGAACCTGCGATTTTTCCGGTCTGTATATATGACTGAGCTATAGACGTCTGATACCAAGTAGCCACAGGCTAAATAGTAACTCAGACGTGAAATGACGTGGCTGCTCGTTTTATACCGCTTATTGGCTGCCCAAGTTTCTTGATTCCAGCTCCGTATGTGTTTGATTCCTGCATATTACGTCAGGTTTCATATTGGCCTGGCAACCGGCTAGAAAGGCATCCGCCTTACGCTGACTGGTGGTAGGCGTCTCCGCCATGTTGATGACCAGAGAAGCGTGTGTGTGACTGAGTTCGCACTCTTACCAGCTATTTCACTTCTGCATTTCTAAATATTCTGTGGCGTAGCTGTCTGCAGGCAAATAACAGTTATAAAATATTAAATAGCAAGATTCTTATTGGCTTAGTCAAACAGAGTAACATCTCCACATACAAGCCACTGCCGGCATTATTTGATAACCTGAACGTTCTGTGAAATCCAACAAATAGTCACGTTTTCCCAAATCTCAGATTTTCCCATTATCTCTATTCATATGTTTAGAAACGAATAGCAAACGTTCAACATTGAACCTGTGAAATAATGGCAAACTAATGACGAAAGATGAAAGTCGGACAAGGGCGCACTACAGTGAACCTTGGTCAACAGTCAATTTAGCCGCGATGTCACTACTCATCGCATCTACGTGCAAGAGTCGAGGACTTCTAATTAGCCTAACATAACTATGAATTTACGTCAATGAAATGCTTATAAATGGAAAGGGAATACCAAGAACTCAGGAGCAAAGAGGGACAAGAGGCGAACGTTGTGTTTTAGCCGGGGAGATGTTATAGCTGGAGGCACGAGAATTTCGCGTATTAATTTGGCAACAGCCTAGACTTCTCAGTCCTATACACACACTGGTCAAAGTCGAATATCCATTGGCTTCTAAACGTACAAGTGGGTGGCAATTTTTAGCCACACGACTTATTTTATTATTTACTACTGGCTTGCAATCTACGAAGGTGTGTCGAAACAGCTGTCGTCTAATTACAGAAGTTACAGTTATATATAGGTTCTTGGCGCCCAACCTGACGTTGAATCAATACGCGAAATACTCGTGCCTCTAGTTATAGCCTATCAGCCCCTCGCAAATCCTTCTTGACTCCATCACAGTATATTTCGGTGTGCTTCATGAAATACCGTTAATTTGCAGAAACCTTCCTGAAACCACACTAAACTAAATTTTTCCAAACATATTATTTTAATATGGCGAAATAAACACATACTTTAGCTATCAAGCTACACACTTCAGAAAACCGTTTTCGATCACCTGGTGGAATGACTGGATCTGATCGGCTGTCGTACGCCCTCCGTCTTATAGGCCCTGCTAATGTGTGGTAGCTTACATCTTTAGTCAGGTTTACTGACATCTAGGAACAGCCAAAGGAACTGTGTTCTTGATGAAATATAAGTATAACCAATTCAGCGTCAGTGTTTAACCGATCTTTGAACCGAGATGATGCAATAGTTATTTTAAGTGTGTATGTGTTTACCAGAACAAAATAACAATGCCAACACAGCTGATTTTGTCAACCCAACAAAAAATTTAGTTTTTATTTTGCAAAGAACATACCACTGACAGTAAAAAAATTTGGCTGAAGCAAATGTAATAATTTGTTTGGAAGTGCATTTTGTTGCACTAATCAGACGTTCGTGTTAGTGTACGTTATAATTCGTAATCACACTTCGTGAGTCATTTCGCCATTTCTGTGACAATTAACAAGCTTAACGATATGTCTGTTATTCAGGTACCAACTATGGCGATTAAATAATTTTTACAGAAAACAAAAAAATGAGGCGTAAAATTTGTTTATGTTTGTCTGTGTAGACGTACCGCGTATTACAAGCCATGTATATATATATATATATATATATATATATAATGGCGTATCAACCACCAACGTTCAATCTTGGCCTTGGAGGAGAATGAGAGATTTTCAAAGTAAAAAGTCCAGGATTCGATTCCTGGGGAACTTTTATTTACCTCGGGATGACATTCTGTGCACTGCCAAACAAATATGTTGTAGCACTGCCCAAATATTACACTTGGACGGTACAATATACTAAAACAAAATGTATTTTTTTTTTTAGTAACAGAAATATCTCACAAAATACAAACACATTATTAGGTAACGCAATGAAAATTTAGTTTATCTCAATTAAACGCTTCTTTCTGCGCTTTCAAGTGGATATCTGAACTCAGCACCTTGTTGTAGACGACAGTTCTGCTCACATCAGAGGATGTTTGCTAGCGAAGAGTTCACGAAACGGGCATATGTTAACAACACTAGCGGTTCTGCTCACGTGACTTCCACTTCACAAGATATTTTTCACCAGCTATCTTCTTCCTGGGTTGGTTCTTCCAGTACACCAAATTTGGCACAATGTCATAGTCTGCTGTCCCTTGTGTTCACAGCATAGTATGCCATCAAATTATGTGTAAATCTGGGTGAAGTAATACTAACTAAAATAGTCCGGAATAAATAGTGTGATACAGTGATTAAAAATCGACCGAAAGTGTACGTAAATTGTGGGATTCATTTCGGGATACATGCGACAATTATATGCACTGTACATGTTACATGTAGCCATCTCCAAGTATACCGAGCTGTATATCTGAAACGTGACAAGCTCTTCTACAAGTGCAGTCCGTTAGTGGATGATCGCAAAATAATCTATAACTAGGGCCATGAAATTTTCGCGGAAAGAATTTTGCCCCAGTTTGTTTCAGTGCCTTACGTTCAGATATGCAGTTATACGTTATGGTTATTGGAGGCGTTACTTCGTAGAGTTACTTCTCTCTATTGATTGTACCAATCACAATAGGGTTATTGCAGTACCACACGTCTGTGATTAGCAGGTACAGCCCGCGCCATCTAAGTTGGCGGCTGACTAGTGAGGAATGTCGAAGAGAGGATAGGCATTAACTACTTCTACCGTTTTCTATTAGAATGCCTTATGTACTTGGGGTCGATGTTTTCGTTCCGGAGTATGCTGTGTCTCGACTTAGTGCTTGGATTCACGGAACGCCCTCCACCTTTCCTAAAGTGGCGCGTACTGTATACCCCCAAGACACGCGACCGTTAAGGGCACGGTTCATCTCAGTTTTCTACGTATTTATTTAGTTTTATATTTGTACCAGTTATCTATTTCTTATTTTAGACGTAAATTGAGATTAAATCTTCCTCTTAGGAAATTTTTGTATCTCTTATAATTTTTGCGTAATGAGTCGTAAACGTCAAAATTTGCACTTTGCGATTTTATGCACGCCACTAAAACTGACATTCCAAACCGAAAAACTCAAAGTGTATAACAATGTTGTAGGCTACGATTTGACATATATAAATCAAAAAATAAATTGTTTTCGTATTTAATAAATATGCTAAATTTTGAAATTAAAATTTAAATACTACAACAATTTGAAAAAAAAAATACAAAACTGAATATTTTTTTTTGTTTTTATGTGTGTCAAATCACAGCCTACAACAATGTTATACACTGTGATTTTTTTTTCTGTTTGGTATGTCAGTTGGTTTTAGTAGCGTGCATAAAACCGTTAAGTGCAAATTTTGACGTTTACGACTTACTACGCAAAAACTATAAGAAATACAAAAATTTCTTAGATGAAGATTTAGTCACAATTTATGTCTAAAATAAGAAAAAAATATCTGATACAAATATAAAAATAATAAAATACGTTGGAATTTGAGGCGAACCGCCCCCTTAAAACATCAAATCACTGACTATAAAGCAGAACTACTGTACATGTAAGGCACAGAAACGAACTGGGGGAAATTTCTTTTCGCGAAAAGTTCATGGCCCTATCAATAGACAGTAAATATTTCATTGTCGTTTGTATATAGCATATTCGTCAGACGTATACAGTCTGTGCAACCCTGCTTGTCAACAAACCATAAGTCTGGACTGCTGATTTCCGCGAAGAGAGTTTCGCCCCACTTTGTTCCAGTGCCTTACGCACACGTATGAAGCTCTGCTTCACGGTCAGTGATTGGACGTTTTAACTGTCACGAGTCGTGGGGTTCTACTGGCAAACCATAGTCGTGAAGTGTTGCAGTGACCGTACTGTGATTGGCTCAGTGAAATGAGAGTAGTCTCTTCATAAAGGCACGCTGCCCAGTAAACATGAAGCAGAACTGCAGGTGTGCACTAGGACGTTGAAACAAACTGGGGCTAAATTACTATCGAGAAAATCAGCCGTCTCTAACCACAAGCCGTCCCTGTAGCATGGTCACCGATAGCGGAAAAATCGCAAGATTATTTCATGCCAACGTATTTGGCAAAACATTGTAGCAGGATGCGACTTGTGCAGTTACAACAAGAGGTTATGTAATTGTTTGAAAAATGAATTGCGAATATTCAGTAGTGGTGCTCCATAGTTATCATTGGTCCAATCAGATGGGGATTCGCCAATAAAGAAAGAAGAACGTCTGTTGTGGACATTCTGTACTGAAGTCTAGCAAAATGTCAACATTTCCATCGATAAAACACTACGTCTAGACACAGGCAAGTATAAATATGATTTATAATTTAACAACACGCAACTAAAATTACTATACGTGTTCCCTTTAACACCGAAGCTAATCTTATATTGTTTACTTATTTAAAAAGAACTTTCTCCTTCAAATGTACTTAAGGGAGAGAGTTAGAAAATTTTTGTGTATTTTCAGTTTTTTAGCCACAATATTTATTCAAATTGTACTATAAACCTTTTCTCTTTGACAAAACATAGGATACATTCTTGATAAACTGCTTGACATAAAATATGGAATCTGTGATTAATTTGTCATGAAGAATCATGTCAAGATATTTCTTGAAAGTTAATCTATAATCCTTTTGAAATTATTCTGTGTGGCAAATTATATCATAGATTAAATTATTTTTTATGTCAAGCAATTTAGCAAGATTATATCATATGCTTTGTCGAAGAGAAAATGTTGATAATGAAATTGGAATAAATGGTATGGCTCAAAAACTGAAAATACAGTAAACTTTTCTAACACTTCCCCTTACAAAATCACATATTAAAAATAAGTTAGCGAAATTATTAATCGATGTAGGCTCCGGTGCAGACAAAAAAAGGAAGATAATTTAGTGGAAGTTTATGTAAAGTAGAGACTATAAATAGAGATTATGGTATATAGCGAAAAATGTTGTAACAATGTACAATTGAAAACGCTGGAGTTTCTTGTAACATGCATGTTTGAGTGTTATACGTACGACACAACGTAGCTGTCTGCAGACCAATAACGTGAAGTTAGTATTACAATAGCATGAATCTTATTGGCTAAGTCAAGTAGGGTAATAGTTCCAGGTACAAGCGAAAGCTAATAATTCAGAATGAGTAAACTAGAATACCACAACTTTGGAGATCTGTATAATCACAACTGTTTTTCTCATTTGAAGTGAAGGATAGCACAAATAAAGCACAAACTCCCGGATTGAGACTCATCACGAAAAATTGCACTTTATCCTCACAACGCCATTTTGACTACTTCTCGTATACCAACTCAACACAATGAAAGTTACCACCAACAAAGAAAAAATACAAAAAAAAATATTTTTTAAGCTACAAATATCCTCAACAACAACCAAACAACTTACATTGTTGTGGGACCACTCAAATAAACCGTGGAACAATGAAGATTTTGTGCCATACAATTGTAAATGTTCAATGTGACCACCTCGAGCAGCATGACTCACATCGACACATTGACGCGATACTCTAACTCGTTCCACACTCGTGCCAGTATGTCTGGTGTAATGGTATGGATGTCGCCCAGAAGTCTTGATGTGAGGCATTAAGGGGGAAGGGTATGACCTAAGGTTTCATTTGTGAGCCACTAGAGGGCACTGAGAGCTACCTTCGTTGCTCTACGTGTGTGTGTGTGTGGAGTGTTAGTCCGCAATACGAAGGTGACTGAACAACAGACGGCGTTCTGTGCCATTAGCTTTTCGAAATGTGAATCAGTGACGACTGTTCAACGCGAATTCCGTCGCAAATACGAACGTCGTCCACTGATAGGTGGAGTATCCTATAGTGGTTTCATCAGTTTCGTGACAAAGTTTGCCTGTGCGAAGGCAAAGGTTCCGGGAGGCCACGTGTGTTAGACGACAATGTGTAAAGGATTCAGCAAGCGTTCGCGCGCATTCCACGAAAATTAACTCGACGAGCCAGCCGGGAAATGAGACTTCCTCAGTCAACTGTGTGGAGAGTGTTACGGTAGCAACTGCTGTACAAACCATACAGGTTACAGCTTGTGCAGGCTCTTACTGAAAGGGACAAAGAACTGAGACGTGATTTCTGCGCGGAATGAGGTTGACAATACCTTCATCTCAAAGCTGATGTTTAGGGCTCAAGAGACGTTCTATGTCAACGGTAAGGTCAACCGGCATAACGTGATAATATGGGGCCAGGAGAAACCACATGATACCACCGAACACAAGCGCGCGTCACACAAAGTGAACATGTTTTGCGCTGTATCGAGAGACACTGTTTTCGGGCCTCTTCTGTTTTTCAAGAGTCCACAGGTACTGGGATTTCTTACTTGAACATGCTTATCGAATGGTCATTTCTTCAGTTACAAGAGGCAGCGGGAGACTTCATTTCCCATGAGGATGATGTTCGCGACTACCTGAACGAGACGTTGCCGCAATTCTGGATTGGTCGCGGAGCAGATGGTGACCTACCACTTCTTCACTGGCACCCAAGGAGCCCCGATCTCACAGAGTGTGGGGGTACGTAAAGATTCTCGTGTTTGTTTCATCATTGCTGGCTAACACTGCCGAACTCAAAATAAGAGTTACGGACTTAATACACACCATTATACTGGACATGCTGGCACGAATGTGGAACGAGTAAGTGTATCGCATCGATGTGATTCGTGCTGCTCAAGGCGGTCCCATTGAACATTTATAAAAGTGAAAGCTGAACATATGTTGAAACCCAGCAAGTAATTAAGTTTTCCCGCTGTAGATAATCATTAGAGATACTGGAAAAACGCGAAAACATTTCATGCTAACGTGTTTGCATGATTGGAATACGGTTGGTTTATCTGTTTGCAAACTAGTCACAGCGTTCATTAGTATCACACCAGTTTTAGTACTGACCAAGTCAAATGAGGAATCGCAAATAACAACAGAAGAAAGTCAGCGATAAACATGTTACTTTGTGGCCTAAAACCCAGATTACACCGAAAAAATAGCAGTAACAATGTTAATTACAAAATGTTAGCAACAAATTTTAAGCTATGGTACACTATTTTGTAGCGAAGTTGATAGCAAATGTGTTATTAACGTTGCTGACAACACCAATGTTACTAACAAAGTTGTAAGAACGGTAGACGGTAATTAATAATAATGTTGATGACAAACATGCCTACAACATTGCAGATAACATTACTAGTAAGATTTGTTGCCCAACAACCTTTGTCTAGACCACCTTAGATTGTGTCGGGAAAATAATGTAATCAACAGTGCGTTGGTCACAAAGTTATTGACATGATTCAAAAATCCATAACTTTTGTTGATAGCAAGTGTTTTCAACAAAGTTTTAGTAGCTAATGTTAAAATGTTTTATAAATGTTAACAAAGTTAGTAACATAATGTTGTGATAACATGATGTAAACAATATTCAAGAATTTTTACATCATTGTTAATAACTTTGTTGAAAACACATGTTATTCGCAATGTTTTCGTTGGTGTAAACTAGACATTACAAATAGAAATGTTTCTCACTATTAATAATTACCTCTAGCTATATTTCTGTTATATATCTTTTGGAAGCAAAGCTTTCCTCACTTGACAATCGATGTATATTTTGCTATGCAACAAATGAAAATGTTTGACAATTTTGGTTATTCTATGAAAATATTAAAATGCTGAATTCTAGATACTATACTATTAATTAACTATAATCTAGAAATATAAAAGTGGCGTCAGAAGTGGGATTTAGTGGAGATATCACAACTTCACCATAGTATAAAATAATAATCAGAAGGAATAATGACTACGGAGGAATTACCAACGGAGTTACTACAGCCCTCAATGGACATTCTTGTAAGTACACTTCAAGCTGCTACAACCCAAGTCACTACCGATACTGGACTAACAACACCGACTGCAATAAAAAGACAGTCGTGACACCAGCATTCGCGATGGGTGAGTACCGATTCAATGAGAATACAACAGTATTTGATTACTTCCAACGTTTTGATTGGGCTCTGCAGCTAAGTGAAATACCCGAAGAACAATATGCTAACTTTGCGCGAGTCAATATGGGTACAGAACTTTACAACGCATTGAAGTATCTAGTCAGCCCACGTCTACCCGATCAGTTAAATTATGAAGAAATAAAGACCATATTAAGTAACCACTATGACCCAGTTAGGAACAAATATGTAGAAAGTATTAAATTTAGTCTCATCACACAGCAAAAAGATGAAACAATTGCTAATTTCTCATTGCGTCTCAAACAAGGGGCTGCACATTGTGAGTATGGTAACTTCTTGGATAGGATGCTCACAGAACAGTTTCTACATGGATTCAGGTCTCGAAAAATTTGCGACGAAATTATCGCAAAAAATCCTTCTTCATTTTTAGATGCATATAACATTGCACATACCATAGAATCTACACATAACACATCCATGGGGGTCAACACCTCTGTAACATCTACTGAATATGAAACAACAAATAAAGTATCACAAAATGCTTACAAAAGGAACCAAACTCAGAATGCCTCACATTACAAGGCATCAGCAGAGAGTAGAACATACAAAAGGGAGGAAGGTAACTATACAAGCAACCTACAATGTTACGGGTGCGGAGGTAAACATATCCGCGAGCAATGCCCGTTCCGCAACAGCAAGTGTTATAATTGTGGAAAGTTGAACCACATAGCTAAAGTATGCAAATCGAAAAGACAGACACACATGCTCATAAAGTAACCTACAATGAACAAACGTCCGAAATAGATTGTTTGCAATAATTAACGAAAATTCAAGAAATACATAATCTCAAACAGTACCGCAAACTAATGCTTACTGTTTCAATAGATGGGAAAGAATTACAAATGGAATTGGACACTGGGGCTCCATGCGGGATAATAAGCAAAAAAACACTACGTACAATCAAACCAAAATTTGTACTTAACCCAACCAATAGACAGTTCGTAAGTTATACAAGTCATAGCATAAATTGTATCGGGAGCCTACCAGTCAATGCAACTATTGGTAGAACAACACGAAAGGTAGATCTTTATGTAGTAGATGGGTATTTTGATACTCTTTTTGGACGGGAATGGTTAACACAGTTTGTTCACGAGATTGATTTTGTAAAACTGTTTTCAGAAGTGCAAATTCATTCATTAATTTCTACAGAACCAGTTCTGAATCCAGAACAGAAAACTCTGCTGAATGGGGTACTGTCGCGATACGAAGATGTGTTCAGCGACAAAGCTGGAAAGCTTTCTGCAAGAAGTTGGCCAGTGAGAAACATGCTCCTTAGCAAACCATTCACATGGACATCTGAGGCAGAAGCAGCATATAGCGATATCAAGAATACTTTAACCTCTCCGCAAGTGTTAATGCCATATGATCTATCACTGTCATTGCTATTAGCAACCGATGCAAGTCAAAAAGGTTTAGGTGCTGTTTTGTCACACAAATTGAAAAAATGGACAAGAACGGCCTATCACATTTGCAAGTCGCACACTGAATGCTACGGAACAACGCTATCCACAAATAGACAAAGAAACTTTAGCAATAGTATGGGCTACGAAGAGGTTCTTCCATTATATATATATATATATATATATATATATATATATATATATATATATATATATATATATATATATATGCACGCTGTAATTACAGATCACAAACCACTGACACAAATTCTACATCCAGATGAATCACTACCAGTTTTATGCATAAATCGAATGGCGAATAATGCTGACTATCTCATTTCAACTATGACATAGTATTTAGACCAACTAAAGAAAATGTGAATGCTGATTACTGCTCACGAGCACTACAACAAACAACTGTGTATGCAGTTCATTGTTCGCAGGAAGGATCGGACGAAGACAAAGAAGAAGAAAGAGAAGACCACGTAGAGGGATTCGATACATTCATTTTAAAACCAGATCAAACAACTTCCGGTACGTGCTGAAATCATTGCTCGAGAAACAAGAAAATATGATCACTTGGCTAAGATTGTTCAGTTACTAGAGACAGGCAAAATCTCGCTTGTGCAGGGTTCAAGGCACCAGAAGTAAACTGTACTCATTCAGCTAAATGCTTACTATTTGAACACAGAGTCGTCATACAACCGGTACTGAGGCAAGCAATACTCAATGATTTACATTCGGCACATGTAGGAATTGTTAAAATGAAAGGGATGGCCAGGTCCTTTGTTTATTGGCCAGGTATAGATAAAGATATAGAAAACACTTCAAAATCATGTGACGAATGTACTAAACAGGCTAATTCCCCTCCAAAATTTCGGGACCACCACTGGGAGTATCCCAAGGGACCGTGGGAACGAATTCATATTGAGTATGCTGGTCCTGTAGCTGGAAAAATGTTACTAATCATAGTAGATGCATTCAGTAAATGGTTAGAAGTGAAGACCACTAGAGTGACGACCACTACTGCGACAATATCCATACTGGACGAATTGTTTGCTACTCATGAAGCTCCAGTTACGATAGTATCAGACAATGGTACTCAATTCACTTCCGCACACTTCACGAAATTTTTACAGAAAAGTAGAGTCAAATGTCACAAGCGGATTGCACCTTACCATCCTTCGACGAACGGACAAGCAGAAAGATACGTATAAACAGGAAAGAATGCACTAAGTGCAATGAATACGACACCAGATTCGTTGCAACAGAACATTAACGAGTTCCTACAGCAGTATAGAAAAGCTCCACATACAACTACGGATCAGTCTCCTGCACAACTCTTCCTGGGACGAAATATTCGAACAAGACTCGATCTAGTCAAACCTGATGACTTACATACAGAAATCACAGAGAGACAACAAGCAGAATTCCAACCTTCAAACCAGGTCAAAACGTGTACTTCCTCTCAGGCAATGAACGCACGGATAAATGGATTCCAGGCACCATCATATCCCGCTTGGGAGACCTACACTACCAGATAAAATTCTCAGGTAAGAGCTACAAACGACATACAGACCAGATCCGAGCTAGTATTAAAACGCAGAAGGAAAATGAAGAGGTTCCACAAGCAGAGGAAAACAGCAAGAGTAACAAATCCCTGAGACGCATTCATTTCTACAAAAATAATACAGACGGCTGGCTGCAACCAATGGCAGTACATACAGCACCAGAAAATAGTACAGTCCAGCCTTCACTCGCAAATCTAGAACAACGAAAACACTATGTAGTAGAAAATACAGTAAGACGATCAGGACGCATTCGGCAACCACCAAAACGGTTTTCTCCAAGTTAAGAGAGACATACAAAATGTGCAATTCTCTGAAGGGGGAAGAAATGTTATATATCTTTGGAAAGCAAAGCTTTCCTCACTTGACAATCGATGTATATTTTTCTATGCAACAAATGAAAATATTTGTCAATTTTGTTTATTCTATGAAAATATTAAAATGCTGAATTCTAGATACTATACTATTAATTTACTATAATTTAGAAATATAAAAATTTCGGTACGGAAAGCTATCAGGGTGACAAATCGCAAATGGAGGCACGCTAGATTTAGTCTTCTGAAGATCCATCAGTCAGCTGGTCAGTAGTGACGGGACGCGGCCGGGATGACATCGACGTCACAGCAGACGTCAGGCGTCCCTCTAGGCAGCTGTGTAGTGAAGAAGAATGTGACGTCAGCCACTATGACGTACGAGACGGGAGGTCGACACTTTGACCGGCCGACTATGGTCACTTTCATGTCGACATTGAAATGTTGCGTGTCTCCCTCCCACATGTGTACGTCTCTGTCACTCCGGCTCACAATAGCCTCGTCTTGTGTTCTCTGAGAGAGGGCGTCGAACGCTCCACCGCTCACGTTAATGAACGCCAGCTCAGCGATGGCTGGGGGAGAGAGCCTTTCGGTTTTATTTCCAACCGTTCGTTTCGCAGCTTCCCGATGCTCTAGAAATGCCCGTCCAGCCATAAGGGAAAAACAGTCTACTGCACTCTTTCCTCTACCTGGAATTTTCATTTAAGCTTATTTCGGCGAAGAGCGATGTATTTTTTTTTAATCCCGAGCTAAATAAAAAAAAACTTTTTAGCGTGATTGGACATGATCTTCTATTGTTCATCCGGTTACCTTTTGCTGCTTTCCTGTATTCGTTTGTTGGATGGCTACGTATCTAGCTGTCAGTTACACACCTCAGAAAATTTTGTAAAACATATTAAATGCAAAGTCAGTTTTATTTACGCTAAGTAAACCAGGAACTGTCGTAAATGCGAACATTTAGAAACTTGTTTATACTATAATAATAATAATATTCTCATCATAATACAGGTAGACTCTGCATGTTAAACACTAAACACACAATTTTTTTCAAATGTATTATTTTCGTATTGAAATGAAAACTTTGCCAAGCAATGAAAGGTGTAATATTCAGGACCGCATGAATCCCATATTAAAAATAGTAAATTGTTTTCAGTGGCTCTATGTATAGGAATGGCTGAACTCATACCAATGCAGCGAAGTACCACTGTTTTAGGAAGTTATTAACGTAAACGCAGTACCGGACAGTTACCATACTTCCGCCTTTGTTAATATGCAAACTTGTAAACTTGTTACAATACAATTCTGGTAACTTTAGTATACATTTGACTGTTTTATAAAAACGTTAAGGAGTGATACCATGGATGTCTGGGAGACAATTATACAATACTTATTTTCTTAGCACTACTATACACACGTGTAGCAAAATTGCAAACTATTTATTAGAGTGTATATTTAATTATATTGGTTCTCAAAATAGAATTAATTCCGAAACTACATATATAATATATTTAAAACGTGTCACACATTAGAAGTAGTCAGCTACGGGACGGAGTTGAGGTTTGATCATAGCACTGAAAGGAGTTAAATAATTATTTTTGAAGCCTAATGTGGCAATGACGATGTGTGTATAAATACACACACACACATACACACACATACACACGCACAAATTTGCATGTTTTTTTTTGGCATTGAAACGAAAGTCATTAACATGTAATGTCAAAACATTTTACTAACACACACACACCAACACACATACATAAATATATATAACATTTACATGCACTCACAAGTACATACATACATACTGAACTAATTCGTGCGCAAACGCACGACATAATTAACACTGAAATATGAGATATCCAACATTATTAATACAATTTATTTATTTTTTTAAGGTTTGAACTGAAAACAGTAAATTATACGTAAGATAAATGGGAAAATATGTTGGAATTTGTGTTTCCTTTAACCATACCAAACACCTGAGAGCTGCACAGGAGTGCGAGCAAAACCCTACATTAAGAATATCGGACCAGTTAGTGTGTTTGTGTGTGTGAGTGTATAACCCTTTGTGTTTGCATTGCTTTTAAAACACGTCATGTTCGTACGTTCATACACGCAGCACGTTTCTTTGATGCAACACTATCAGGCGAACAGTTTCGGACAGAATATGGTACATAAGGGTACACTTAACATAAAATACCACCTCTAGTTTTATCAATGTACGGATTATATATTTGGTGTGCACATGACAACTATTGCATTGTTATTAGCATATAAATTGTCAGCGACTCTTTCAAAAGTAGTTAAAATTTAAATTTTTAAAACAAATAACAGTAATTAACAACAAATTGAAAACGAAAATATTTGAAGAATTTTACGACGTTTAATAAAAATTCCGTGGTTGTGCCTAAAATAATAGCGACACATCGTTTTCAAATATTGAATCAATAAACAGTTGAATGTAGTATTTGTAGTGAAATTGTACATTGTTAACAGGAGTTAAGACTGACGGCCTCCTGCTCAAGCCACCGAGTGATATACAAAACTTCAGCCAATAGAATTTATTAGGAAGCTACTCAAAGTGCGTGAGAGATATATGCTACGGAATTGCATTCAAAGAACATTACAGCCGTGCGTGTTCTCGCTGCCAAAAATGGCGAGGACGTGTGTTTTGTGGTGTTTTTTTTAATCTCTGAAACATTGCTGCAATGGGACTTTATGAGAATGAATGGCCTCGTGGACATACGCCGCATTGCTTTTAAGCTTTTTTTTTTTTTTTTTTTGCTAAGTAAAGTCTGTGTTGTGTGACGACCGAAGGAAAAGGAACCACAAATAAAGATTCGCAGAGGAATCCGATAAATTGCAACGCCGAGATACGAATTTGTACTCAATGTCATTGTTTTTGCGAACATTATTTACTGAATCCACGTATCGTAAAACTGCTAAAGGGATTTGTTGACATCGTTTTCAACACTTAGCCTATTTGTTTGTAACCAGGCAATTTCTAATTTATGGCTAGTCATAGACTTAAAGAATATTTATGAAAATTGATAACTAGCTGATATTTAAAAAACGCATTGCTTTGAAAAGAAATAGGATATATAGTAAAACCGACATTCAACAAATCTCCACTGTGGTTTTACAATATATGTTATATTCCAGGATTAAGAAAAACTATATTCGCAAAAACTGCGTGGATAGAAATTAGAGACTTAACCTCGCAAAAATACAGACTACAAAGTCGTATAAATAGAGAAATTGATAATGTACGTTTTTTGGGTACCAGCTAAAACTCAAACAACTAAGCTTTTGACTAGTTTGAAATAGTTAGGATGGCGCTGAGAAAATATTCAATAAACAACTGAATGCAGGTTCAATCATGTGGCATCACTGTCTCAGCGAGCAGCCAATGTGAAACGGTTTTCAGCTGGAGAGCACAGGTATTCCTGTAGAATAGCTTACATGTCAGTGAACACAGTTTCCAGGTATAAGTATGGACTAGAGACAGGGAAAATTCGCGGGTTCACAGACTGCTCGATGACGCAGCGATATGGACCTGCATTTAGTTGCTTCTGTGCTATTGGCCACACTCTAAATCTGAATTAGTGAACATTCACTGATTCACGCCGATGGATGGAGCAGTTCCAACAAACTGAATCAGAGAGAAATCGGCGACTGTTCACTGATTCCAATAAAGAGTGCCAACATTCCACTAGTTAATTAGTGAATGTCCACAGACTTTCCAGAAAATTTTCACTGATTAAATAAGTGAAAACTGTTCTTTGAAAACAACTGAAAAAAACCGGTGAGTATTCACTGATTCACTCGTGAGATGTCGAGACTCTTGAAGGAAATAAGAGAATATTCACAAATTAAACAGTGACTATTTTCGCTGATTCAAATTGTTGACAATGCTCCATATATTAGCGTGAATCAATGAATATTCACTAATTCAGATTTAGAGTGTGTCTTCCTGGAAGTGTCACGGGACAATTGCGCAAGTGCATGGCACGAACTTATAGTTGCCGGTACTCTAGCTTGGAACCAAAAGAAAACGGCAATTTTTCAGGTATCTAGAAGAACCCCTGTTTTTCGCCAAAAAAAAAAAATTACTCCACTTTATTTAGGTGCCTTACGCGCACGTCTGCAATTTTGCTTCGCGCTCAGTGATGGGATAATTTAACTCTCAATAGCCTTGGGATCCTGCCGGCAAACTACAGACGTGTGATGTTGCAGGAAAGTTTTTGTAATTGATTCAGTCATATTACATACGGCTCTTCACATATACACGCCGCCAATAAACATGAAGCAGGACTGCTGTGCATGTAAGGCGCTGAAACAAACTGGGGCAAAATTCTTTTCGCGAAAAACAGGGAACTCTAGGTAAAAGTTGAGACCGGAAAAATTCGCGGATTCACTGACCTGTAGGATAGACCGCAAGAATATGTTCATTAAAGTAAAGAGTGGCCAGTATTTAGCTACATTTATATTATTGGGTTAGCGGATTACACGATGTGTCAAATAAATCAAGGGCCAGCTGTGAACGTGACTCGAACTTATAGTCGGTGAAATTCTAGCGTGTGCCTAAAAGTAAGTGGGAATTTTTTAGGTCCCTAGGTATAAGACATGCAAGCTGAAGAAGGTATAAGGTGGAGGAGGTGATGGTGGTGGGTGGAATAGTTCAGAGGGTCAGGAGATGACGTACCTGCGGGGCACATAGTATGTTCATGGTGTACTCCAGTTCCTGGTGAAGATCAGCGCTGTCCAGCAGGCCCTTCAACACCACCTGGCCAATCAGGTCGTGCCTCGAGAAGCGGTCAAAGTCGTACACCGAGAACTGTAGGTAACGCTTCCTCAGGTCATCGTACAACACGCTGCAACAAACCACGTGTACTTCTCATTAACATAGCTACGCCATATTTAGAGATGATTGTGATTGTTTATTGAGGGAAAGCTTGACTGTTTGCTGGATTTCTGTACACGTTCAGCTAACCAGAAGATAACTGGTTTTAGCTAGTACTTGTAGCTGTTACCCTATTTCACTGAGCCAATAAGCATCCCAAGATTGAATATATGATGCCTGTTATTGGTAGGGCTAGGAAAATTTCGCTAGTTGAATGACCTGCATGTTAGAATACAATATCCTATGCATACTCAAGCCACGTCTATTCGTTCTTTGTCCGCTTTCAGAATGAGTAGCAGGTAATGTACACATGGTAGGGCTTCGGTACACATAGTATAATGGATTTTAGCATGTTGGTCGTTGAACTCGCGAAAAAAATTCCTAGCCCTACTTATTGGTCTGCAGACAGCTACATTCTGTCAGAAGCATATAACCGAGTCAGATATGTTGCAAGCAACTGCAGTGTTTTAAGGGCGTGTTGTCACAAAACATTTTACGGGTATACCATCAACTTTATAGTCATACGCTGTTTCTAAAGAATCTGCACATTCCGTGTTACTGTCTGACAGCAGACTAGACTCAAAGTTACTGTGTACTCATATGACTGCTGCTGTTGACCATCGTTATTTGTGGTACCTGACAGACTTATTCAACCAATGGTATGAGATTAACTGAGAAATACGCACTCTCTTGTAACGCAGGTACACAGACATAAGAAAAAAAAATGTAGCCTATAACTAGGGACCCGGAAAATGCGTGGGTTCATTTACATGTTTGCTAGCCTACAAGATTACTTGTATATGCATACAGACGTTATTTTCTCACTGGTAGCTCGTCGACACATTGTTACCACATGACAGGGTGTGTGTTTAGATGCTTCTTTACTGTTTGCCTAGCAGCCTTCAAAAGTGTAAATTATGTCAAAGGCCCAATTTGTAGAGACACGATTAATTGGCGTATTGATTCTACGTCAGGTTTACGCCAATAACGTTTACTTCACCACCCCTTCTGTGATTAGACGGCAGATGTTTTTACATGACTTTGACGACTGCGAGCCAGTGATAAAGATGGAAACAATTCGTACGGAATACACGTACTACCCAATTGTACAGTAGAAGCCAATGGATATTCGATTTCGGCCAATGCATGCTTGGGACAGTGAAGTCTAGACTGTTGTCATATAAAGACGCGAAATATTCTAGCTTCTACCAGTCGGGGGGGTTACATGATCTTTTACATGTTTGAATTCAAGTTTGTGCCCAAAAGAAAATGCGAGTTTTTCAGGTCCCTACCTACAACGTCACAGGAGTATGTTAGGATGAGTATAGATCAGTGGATTCTAACTAGTTATCTAATAATTAACTGGAATATTCGTGTCTCTAGCCATAATGAGTGAGTGTTAATGAGCCGCAGAAAACCCGCAGTAAACAAAGATCCAATATTTCGGCGGTTCACTTGTAAAGAACGAAATTTTCTAACGCACGAACTCGTGGGTTACTTTTGTAATTATATCCCCACTTTAACCTCGTTCGTTCTTGTGGACTCTGAATTAACAGCGGACAAGCAGGAAAACACTCGTGACAGGTTTCACCAGCACGTCTTAAATTTTAGGTAGGTATATTGCTTACGTGAGTTATGGTTTTTCCGACACATTTTAATGTTTCAACAACATTTAAACATCGCCTATAGGTTCAGCACCTGAAATCGGATGCCTTACAAGTTAAATCTATTTATAACCTAGAAATATAGCATTTATTAATAGGGATATGACAAATTCGCGTTTTCTTTTAGGCACAAGCTAGGATTCTACCAGTTGTACGTTCGTGTCGCTTTTACAATAGGTCCTTGACTTATTTGACACCCGTGTAAGTCGCTGAGCCAATAATAAAAATGTAACTAAATACAGCCCCATATCGTTGTATTAGCGGGTAGCTAATGAACAGCTGCTGTTTGATTGAGTTCACGTATTTCTTGTAGGCTAGCCTACAGCTCAGTGACTCTGTTTAGAAAGAATGCAAAATGGAGGTTGTCGAGGAATTAAAACAATTTGTGTATTTAAATTATTATTAAAGAAACAGAAAATAATGTTACGTAGGCTTTATTGTCCTTATTAGGGACCTGAAAAAATCGCGTTATGGTTTGTTAGCAGACTAAAACACATTTTACTTGTAAATTATGTGTGTTACGTCTTTACAGAGATTGACGTATCTACCGTGTTGGCATTCTCCGCGCAAGCGGGAGAAGTCGAACGAGCCTACAGTCACTTGGAGTCTAGTCAGCCGTCACAAAACAACGAGTTTTTTGCATGTCTCTACTAATAAGTCGTATTTGCAATGGTGATACACCATTCACTCGGGAGACTGTTTCTAGTGATGATTAGCGACCAGGGAATTTAGCGAATTCATTCGAGAAGACGTTCGACTTCAAACGCCTGTACGCTTTCATGTCTTTCGCGCTTGGATTACTGTTACTGAAAATCTTCCTATAGGACTGTGAGCTAATGGCAGACTTGCATGAAGACACTTACTGACTCCCGCACTCCTTGTCAGTTGCACAACTCGACATTCTCTGGAACAACAGCCAGAGAACATGTAGCTGAAGACAAGAGTGTACACAGGACTATGGAGTCCAGCCGGAAGGTCGTTAAACCCACAAACTTCACTTGTGTCTGCTGATGGTCAAACTGCATAGCTGAGACGAAATGGTGAAACCGGTTATCACAGTCTCCCGTGATTTCTTGTCAGATGCAGAAGTGGATACACTCTGCAGCAATGGATAAAGATGATGGTTTATCGCGAGAAAACCTGAAAATTTGCTGGGTTTCAACGCACGTCCAGCTTACCAGAAGATTACTGGCTTACGCTTGTATGTGGAGCTGTTTCCCAATTTGACTGCGCCAATAAGAATTGTAATATTTGGTGCCTGCTATTAGTCTTCAGTCATCTACGTTGAGTCAGGCGTGCATCAACCAATGATATGTGTTGCAAGAAACTACAGCGTTTTCAAAGGTATGTTGGCACAAAACCTTTTCGCAATATACCATCATTAGAGATGATGACATATCGCGAAAATGTTTTGTGCCAAGATAGCCTTGAAAACACTGACACAACGTAGCTGTCTGCAGACCAATACCAGGCATCCAATATTACAATATCGGGATTCTTATTGGCTCAGTCAAATAGGGCAACAGCTCCACGTGCAAGCTGAAGCCAGTAATCTTCTGATAAGCTGGACGTGTATTGAAATCCATCAAACAGTCAACTTTTCCCGCGACAAACCATCATCTCTAACCATCATCTCTAACTAGAGGCAATGATTTTTGGTGAAAGTAATAAATTATGCAAAATTTTGCTTCAGTGCCTCGCGTGCACATCTTCAGCTCTGCTTCATGGTCAGTAATTGCCTGTTTTTAGCTCTCAACTTTTTTGGGATCTACCCGCAAATCACAGACGCGTGGTGTTGCAGTGATGTTATTCTCATTGGCGCAGTCAAATGAGTGACGCCTCTACACAAATCCATGCTGCCAATAACTATCAAGCAGAGCTGCAGCTGTGTACGTGAGGCATTGAAACAAAACTATTCATAATTCTTTTCACCAATAATCACTGTCTCTACCTCTAACCATCATCTCTAGCAATAGGTAGAGAGGATGATACATCGCTAGAGATGATGGAATATCGCAAAAATGTTTTATGCCAACATAGCCTTGAAAACACTGACACAACGTAGCTGTCTACAGACCAATAACATGCATCAAATATTAAAATAGCGGTATTATTATTGGTTTAGTCAAGTAGGGCAGTAGCTCCACGTACAAGGAAAACCCAGTAATCTTTTGATAAGCTGAACGCACATTGAAGCCTAGCAAATAGTCAAGTTTTACCGCGATAAACCATCATCTCTATACATCGCGTAAATGTTTTGTGCCAACATACCCTTGAAAGCTCTGTAGTTAATCACAACGCATATGATTAGGTGATGTGCGTCTGACGCAACGCTGTCTGCAAACCAATGATAGGCATCAAATGTTACAACAGCGGGATTCTTGTTGTATCAGCCAAATACGGCAACAGCTCCACATTAAAGAGAAAGACAGTCATCTTCTGGTATATTGAACGGGCGTTGAAACCCAGCAAACAGTCAAGTTTTCCCGCGATAAATCATCCTCTCTAATAGGTAATTCAACTTACTGAGAGCAGAGTGTACACAGGACTATGGAGTCCAGCTAGCTGGTCGCTGAACACGCAAACATTCCGAGTCTCTGGCCGTGACTATAAGCAAGTGAATATCTTACCCGTCAGATTAGAGAACTTAAGGATCCGCATCAGTAACATTGCTGGATCATTTTACTTTCGGCTTTATGACATTTTTAACAGAAAAATGTGAAATTTGATATTGTAGTGTGATTTCTATTTACCTTTCGCTACAGTACAAACATCGTAGTTTAACTTTTAAGATAAATTTTGTCCAAATTCAGTCCAGTATTTTTTTATATTCTTAATTTGATGCACTTATTGCACGCTATAATCGTAAAATTCACAGTATTCCTCTCAGAATTTCATAAAAGTCAAAAATAAAATAATCCAATATGTAGACGGTGAGCAGAACTTCGACTGATATGCGAGTGTTCGAAAACTGGTCGACGTGCGCCAGTGATTTCTGCTTACGAATAGCAGCCAAAGAACGTAATGTGTGTCTAAAGCTCGTTTAACTTCCTCCAGTAATATGAAGTTTCGGAAACGGGCGTTTCTGAGGTCGTTTTTGGTATGAAATTTTCTGCGGCGAATCTTTGAAAAGATATATGCGGGTTCAGTACACTTTTGTGCCACCAACGCTTTTTTTCGTCTGCCTTTCCGAGAACTTTATGTGGGAAGAGACATGCGTGGATGCTATCAGTGAGGGCAGTGCAGCTTTAGGTCAGCCATAAGTTGGGAGTGAAGAGTGCAGGTGTTCTTTGAAGGTGAGTTGGAGAGATTTTGGACATCGCTTAAGGTGGCCGCTGTGCGGACATACTTTAAGCATTCGAAGCCTAGATGCGCAGAAGTGGCAAGGACGACACAGCACGCATGTTTTGCGTCATCCTGGCCTCTACGTCTAACACTAGAACTACTAAAGGGTCAACTTGACCCCTTAAGATATTTTTAAATGACGCCAAATCTGTATATCAGATTCAACAGACCCTTCGTGACTATTCCTAAAATTTTGTTGTTCACAATTTTTGAACATGTTGTTACTGTGGATTTACATGAAAACTGTAATATTACAATACTTTTGTCCAAAAACGTAGCGAAACCTTTCATTTTACCTAGAACAACTGACAGTACCAAAGTAATCATATTGTGATTAATAAATGCCACAGCAGTACTTATTAGTAAATACGTATTTTTAGTTTGAATATCTTATCTAGGTAAATAACAATTTTATACACGAATAGTGTGTACAGAGATATTTAGAGTGGAATGTCTGGTATGGAAGCAATTGCTATCTCAGTGCTTGGTCATGCCGCGACGTTCCATATGCCATGTGTCTTATCTGACTCCGCCTTTCCTCTCACTAGTAAACAAAAATAAGAAGTATCTCGTCTTGCAGATTGTTGTAGTTTTCTGATATTACAAATTCATTAGTTATCGTCCTCATTATAGGGTTTCTGTTTTACTAGTTTCCAGTTATTTCACTGCTAGTGATATATTGTATTTTTTTCGTCAATTTTAGAGGACGGGTCGTGAAATATATTTCTTTTTATCCCTTTATATTTGCAGTTGAGGAAGAGTTCACTATTTCCCCAGGAAATAGTTTTTTTTTTTTTTTTTGGAAACTCTGTGTCATTGTACAATCGTTTGAATGTATGATGGATCGTCACCAAAGAATAACAACAGAATAGGCACTTCGGTATTTTCAAGATATTTGCGAAACAAACTCAAGTAGTGAAAATAGTGATAACGATTTGTCTAGTTGTGATGAATACGTACCTCAGAACAGTTATCGTGACAGAGAGTCTGATGAAGAGTTGGAATCGGAAAGCCTACAAGACACTGAAGTCCAACAACCATCACAGGCTACTATTCCTTCAGAAACACAAGAAAAAAATTAACTCATTGTTGGGCAGTAAGCTTCTCAGATGGAAGTGGGAGAAGTTGAATTCGCCCCACAAGATGACCATGCTCAGGTATTATATATAGTAGTTGATGAGCTAGCTGCAATAGAAATAGCAGTAGGTGCAAAAAATTTTAACATGTGAAAAAAAAAAACACAGTGTTCATCACTGAAAAGGTACCACCTGAAACTGCAATTGTGGTGCGACATATTGGGGCAGAATCGTTACTCGTTCGAGCGATGCAACCTCAAGGTTCTGCACCGAGTTTACACGTAGAGCTGCTGTCATTCACATTGAGGTTGCTGGGAATGGAACTAAAACTGTTGCTGACAACAGACATCTTTCCACACATCAAGACGCCAAGACATGTACAAAGATTGAAGCCCGCTGAAAATTACGTGCTGATACGTGGACTATGACACTCGCAGAACGTGAAGCTTTCATGTCAATGATTTTTGCTCGAGGGGCTTGTGCAGCAAGAGCTCTTGAGCTATCTACATTATGGACAAGCATCTGGGGACCAAGTTACTTTACACAAACCGTGAAGCGAAATATATTTTGTGACGTAATGCGATTTCTCCGCTTTGATGAACGACTTACACGCCATGAACGTTTACGGACTGATCAGTTTGCACAGTGGAATGGCTTTATACAAAATAGCATTGCATGATACAAGCCTGGTATAAAAATCACAGTGGATGAGTAGCTGTTCCCAACAAAAGCTACACTCTAAAAAAAATCCTTGAAAGTTTAGGAAGTTATTATCCCAGACGCAGTGTGGTACAGTTATCATACTTCCGTCTTGTAAATATGCAAATTTTACAGTTGTTACAATACAAGTCTGGTATCTTCAGTATACATTTGACTGTTTTATGAAAAGGTTTAGGAGTGTTACCATGGATGTCTGGGAAACTATTCTACCATACCTACTTTCTTAGCGCTCCTATACGCACGTCTGGTAAATTTACAAACTATTTTGTAGAGTTTAGGTGTCCATTCACACAATACATGGCTTATAAGCCAGATAAATTTGGGATAAAATTCTGGTTGGCAACAGAAGTCGACTCTTAAATATCTAGTCAACGGGTTCCCGTATCTTGGAAATAAAGACGACCGACCCCGTGAACAGCTACTCAGCACCTACGCCTACTGGAACCATATTTTCTGAGCGGCAGAAACGTAACTACGGTCAACTTCTTCGCTCCTCGATAACTCTCTCGTGTACTGAAGAACAAGAAAACAAGTTTTAGACAGCACTGTCAATCGCTCTTGGAGAGAGGTGCCACCTACTGCTAAAAATTGCAACCAACAGTTGCATGCAACATACGTATACAGGCACAACGACACCACACTAACAGTGTATCAGGGGTAAGTCAGTGAAAATGTGATCCTCCTAAGTTCACTCCGTCCAAGTGTGAGCGTTGCTGACAATGAAAATAAGACTCTGGAGACCATCCAATACTACAATGCCACTAAATTTAGCGTTGATGTTCTGAACCAAATTGTGCGGAAAACTTATGTCAAATCAGCATCAAGACGCTAGCCGGTTCGTGTTTTTTAAATGTTTCAGTGCATTGATCCTGTACAAAGAAGTAACTGGAAGTAAGATCAAAAGAAGGAAATTTATCTTGGATCTGGGCGAAGAGCTGCGAGCATCGTACCTGGCTAACAGGAATACCAAGCCACGTATTATTAGAGACAGCGTTGAGGAAACAGAAAATTGCGAAACAAGTGCAGCAACTGCAGAAAGAGCAAAGTAATGGCAAATTTTGCTGCATTCAGAAAACAAGTGTGTGGTAAATGTGTTGGGAGTAAATGCCTCATCCGTGTAAAATGTAAATAGAAGTTTGTATGATGTCAAGTTTTGCTGAAAATAGTAGTGTGTAATTTTTATAAAGTTTTGGTTGAATTATAAAGCTGCTACAACTTTTTTACGTAATGTTGTGTTGTTGAACAATAGTATTGCTATTTTGGTCTAATACTTTATTGCTGCAGAAGGAACAAAGCAATGACTAATGTCGCAGCATGTATAAAAACATTGTGTGGTTATTCTACTCGGAGTAAACATTTCATGCGTGTGAAATGTGTATGGGATATAAATGTAATGTCGGTTTTTGATATATGTGATATTAGTGACTGAACAATAGTGGTTATATTATACTGTTGCTGCAGAAAGAACATATCAAAGGCTAATGTCGCAGAATGTACGAAACCAGGGTGTGATAAATTCATTACAAGTAAATATCTCATTATGTGTAAATGTATCCACGATTTTGTGTCTTGTCAAATTGTAAGTGAATAAAAATAGGGCAATAATTTGGTTTTAAAATATTTTTTGAGACAACAAGAATTTATATCAGTACAATATTCCTTGTATTTGAAATAAAGTTGTCACAACTATTTAAGAATTTTTTTTTGTAATCATCCTGATGATAGGCCATCGGGTTCGAGCTGTATATACGTTTATTCGTCAACACATTCCACCCCTTTCACCCCCTTGGAAGTCGAATTTGAAAAATCCCTTCTTAGTGCTCGCCTACGACCTGAGGGGAACACACAAAAAATTTCACGATTCTAGGTTCAGTGGCTTGGGCTGCAGTTTGGTATGTCAGTCAGTCAGTGTTCATTTTAATATATAAAATGAAGTGTCCTGACACACTCACTCATCATCAACGCACAGCCCAAAACGCTGGACCTAGGACCATGAAATTTTGATGGAAGCTTTCACATACCCCGTAGGCATCCACTAAGAAAGAATTTTTTCGAAATTCGATAGTTGAGGGGGTGAAAAGGGGTGAAATGTATTTTCAAAGAATCCTTGACATATCATTAACCGGGAACGCTATTATAAATTTTTTGCTTCATAATATTGCCCAAAAAATGTATATTCGCAAATTTTTCGATTTTGCGAAATTCGAAAATTAAGGGGGTGAAAAGCCGTAAAAAGTGTTTAACACTAATCCGTGATTTCTCCTAAGCCATTTCAGATAGTGAGGTGATTTTTTTTTAATTATGCATAAGTAAATATCTAAAAAGTATTTTTACAATTTTTCGAAATTCGTCCTTGAAAGCTCTTAAAAAAATAAAACGTGTTTTTTTATTAATCTTACTTATTTCTTAAACCAGTGGAAATATTGAAATGGTTCTTCCTTTAAAATAAATCTTACGTAAATATTAAAAATAACAAGCAATTGCAGGAATTTTTCGAAATTCGTCCTTGAAAGTTGTTAAAAAAATAAGATGTGATTTCAAATAATCATCTTTACCGCTTATACCCGTTGAGATATCGAGATGATTTTTTGATAACAATGAAAGTTATGGAAATATCTACAAAGCGAATTCAAGTTTTTATGAAAATCGAAAATTAAGTGGGTGAAAAGCAGTAAAATGTTACAGTCTCTCAAAAAAAGAGAATGATCACGGAGAAATAATTCAACAGTCGTTTATATTTGCCAACCTACACATAAATATAACCTCTTTGGACTGTAGCCACTACATACGAAAGAATTATCACGGCATGCCTTTAACATTCACTCAGGTATTGTATAAAGTTTGTGGTGTGGAAGGGGTGGGGTTACGGGTTCGTATCCCGTGCAAAACTTTGCGATGGGAATTACTATGATATCATACGAGCATATTGCGTGCGCTCTTTACACTGAGCTAAGACAGTTAATTATAGTTCACTGTTATTGAGAACGCTAGCTGTAAAATGCCTTCATCACATATTGTATCCAGAGTTACTGTTTACATTACATAATTTCACGCGGGCAACGCCGCAGCCGGCCGGCTAGTTGTCATATATAGAGATGACCGGTAGGAACATTGAGTCCACGTGCTCACGAGCTTAAATTGCATGCCTTGTAACATGACCACGATACGCCATTGCTCTCTGCTATAGGAGATTCAGTGGTAACCTATCAATATGCTGCGTAATCTTTGAGATAAAGGTGTATTGTATTGTATCCGCCTAGGTATGGTCTTAATTTTCTTACTAAATATTGTCATTTAATAAAGAGGGCCGCGAAATACCCACTTTCGTATTTCCTGATGCGAGTAAGCTTTAGATATTGATGGAGAATCCATTAAGGCGTTAAACTCGTGTAACGTTGTTTAAATACTATTCCAAACCCGACATCACTCACATACGTTGAGTAGTTTAGAATAAACGTGTGACAGCCAAAGCTCTGCTAGCCACTACAGGCGGAGTTACAATAATGCGTCGCTTCCATCAGTCGTTCACCTTCCCGCAATGGTCCGCGCGTCGACGATCCGTCTACAAAGCTAGCGACTTACAACAATCCATCATCCGCCCGTCGTTATTCCTTCCATATGTAATGCTACCAATGTACAAACAGAAAACTCATGTGCGACATAAAATAATTCCCCTAAACAGTTTACTTATTTCTGAGGATTTATTTATTAGTCTATGGCTGCCAATGATTGTAACCGCTGTTTTTCATCAAACAAATTTTTCCAGCATAATATTTACTAATAGAAGTATGTATATTTTAATTTGAGTAGTCATTATGTAAATTAAATAGTTTATCTTAGTATTTTATTTTTTTCCGTATGCCAAAATTAACTCAATCGTATTTCGAAGTCATGAATATGAAGTACTGAGCAAGAAAACATAGAAAATAAAACGAACCTCACAGTCTTCTTATTCAAATGAAACAGTTTAAACGATCGCCGCCATCGTTAGAAGGCTGTGCTTTCTTCCGTCGTCCGTCAAAAGTTAAAGCTTTCAAAGCTTTCGACGGACGGACGGAAATATTGAAATCTTCTGATTAGCTGAAGGTCACGTGACTGACGGACGGTCGACTGACCAGCGAGACGGATAATTGTAACTCTGGCTTACGATTTCAAGAGTGGGAACAAATTTATGCTAGCATGTTAAGGTCTATGCCTAGCCATTGTAATTTATATAATTTTAAAGTGAGAAAAAGTACCTCTACACGATGAGGTGTTACATAATACAATGCCCGAAGAGTAGACATTTCCTAAGTGTGTACTTAGCTCAGCAGAATTTGTCTACAGCGGCACGATTCTATGGCAAAAATATTATTGCACCATTTGGTTTCCATGTCTTATGTGCAAATCTGCAGCTATACTTCAAGACCAGCGTTTGAATGCGGAAGTGTTATTTTCATTTGTCTTTGGATTATACTAGCAAATCCCAGGCGTGTGGTATAAACAGTAGCCTTACTCTGATTGGTACTGTCAGATAAGAGACGTGTCTGTGCGAAGACACCTTGCCAATAACTATGAAGCAAAGCAGCCGATGTTTAAGTACTGAACTTCAACAAAGTGATGCAACATTGTTTTCGTGACACACTCGCAGATCTAGATAATTGTAATTACACACATCCACAACATATTAAAGTAACTTAAAAAATATTTAACTAGTGAATTAGCAGCAGCGTATTCTTTGTGTCCAGTAATATGCCATTAATAAGCCTTACAAAATATTTTTTTAACTATTAAAATATACAAATATCAAAATCAACCCCATAAATAGCTGAAACTTTATACTGTTAAGAATTAATTTGTTTTGGCTACGTAAATAAATTTAAACGCCAGAATTCCCTTCTTTATTGTTATATATTTTCGAAACTACTTCAACACGATTTGTGTGCGTAGATAGTGTGAAGTATTACTTTCTTGGCTAAGTAAATTTCGATGATAGAGCCCCGAAGAATAAACTATTGCATGTTGATCACTATCCTTGCTCATGCCAGAACACAAAAAAAAAAAAAAAAAAAAAAAAAATTAGAAAACATAATTTTAAATATGGAAGATTTTGAAAGTCGAAATGTAATACTACAAAACAACAATCTTAGATAATGATATAAGCCAACATTATGAGGAAACATTTACCCGGAATGATGCATTTCTTAAGCGTAATCTGCTACAACGCAATTTAATGTACGATATTTCGGCGGCAGCGATGAATATTCAGAAATCCGTTACTCGAGAAATATACTTCCTCACAAAGTGGGTACAATCTAGTGCCTAAGGTTGCTGTTTTTTTGGTTTTTGTAAATTGGCTCGAGAAACATTCAATTCTTGTTTGATGCATTTAGTGGTGAATTATGTACCACGCCCTCTTAAGTGTGTTCAAGTGCGATGAAATAATAATTTTATATTTTTATGAAATATTGTTGTTTAATAGACGATACTTGTGAGTACATTTTCTCTTACGAAATAATTTTAACTCGCATAGTTTTCTCAAAACGATGCGTCAATGTCAAAATTGGCATGTTCTGCTGCCATGCAAATAGTGTAAACCAATTGACTTACGTAAGCGAAATAATTCACAGTGAAATAACATATGACGAGCTACGTAACAAAACATTTTTAAAAAATCCCGTGAACTACTTTTGCACTTGAAAAAATTGGTGAATTTTCCACTTTTTTCCTGTACTTTTGCGATTTTTTTTAAAATTCAAAATGGTACGTTATGGATATTTAAATACTTTATTACATATCCCATGGTATGCAATATCACAGTGAATTATTTTAATTATGTAGGTCAGTTGGTTTTCACTATTTGCATGGCAGCAGAACAAGCAAATTTTGACTTTGTCGCACCATTATGAGAAAACTATGGGAGCTAAAATTATTTTGTAAGAGGAAACTGTGCTCACAAGTATATTCTACAAAACTAACAATATTTCACGTAAGCATAAATTATGATTTTATCGCACCTCAACACCCTTAAGTAGAAGCACAAGGACGAAATGAGCCGTATAGCAACTGACACTGATGTGATGTGAAGACTTACCTGAAGATGAAGGTCTCGTTGAAGACGGGGTTGAGGTTCTTCCTATGAACCTTGGTCTGGAACTTCTTCTTGCGGTCTGGCAGCAGGTACACCTTCACATAAGGGTCACTGCTGCCTGTCATGTCCTTGATGGGTAGATCGCGCGCCTCCAGCACCTAACACACATGCCCCTTAACATCAGTCGCTAGAGTTACGAGGTACGATAAGTGAGCTGTGCATCTCGTCACAGCGATGTCATTAGACACATTGACACAACTCAGTACAGTGATGGCCGACTTCGTTGACTTCAGGGGCCACATAGCACTTAAAAGAACACTCGAGGGTCAAATCATAAGTTAACATTATTTTTACAATTTTACAGAATTTATAAAAATAACAGTTTAGAACAGTTTTATATGTTCTGTTTGCGGCGTATATTTTACGCGGGTCGTATAAAACGGTGCCGCGGGCCGGATGTGACCCGCGGGCCGCCAGTTGGCGATCACTGACTTAGTAAAATGGCAGGAGCTTGGGAACGAAGTCGGCCATGGCATTTGTTAATGAACGATCCCAGCGTTCTCCTGGAGTTATTTCGGGAAAACCGAAATCGAGATGGCCGGAGACGGGGATCGAACCCGGGTCCTCTCGAATGCGAGTCCGACGCTTGGTCTAGTGCTACGAGTTTGTCACGAGAAAATTTTTGCCACCAATTTGTTACAGTACTGTACGTGGGAATAGGCAGTTCTGCTTCGTAGTTGTTGACAGTGTGTGTTTGTTCAGACACATATCTAATTTGACTGCACACTGGACAAGGTTATCTGGACGCATAATTTGCCAGTAGATCTCCAAGACAAACGGTGGTTAAAACATCCTCTCTGGCCATGGAGAAGAGCTACAAATATGCAAATAACGGATTGGAAACAAATGATGCAAAAATGTTTTCGCTACAATATCGTGGCTCTAACAATTTCTCACTGCCGTCGATTATCACTCAACGGAAACATATCTCCGTATAGTAATGGTCAAAATTACGGTTTTCTTTGTGTAGGCTGGAGGACCTTGGTGGACTAACGACTTAAGTCAGAAAATGTTGTTTTGAGATATTCAAGTTTAAAGTTTTTGAAGTCCTGGTAAATGAATGATTTCACCTTTTTATAGTGGTCTCTAGCTCCATCTGTTATTGTTTGAGGGAAACAATTTTCTTATGGTATACAGAATAAAGGCGGCAATTCTAAATTTACAATTGGTAGACTAACGACTTAAGCTGGCTTAGTCCATCCAGGTCCTCATTCATACAACTTAGCAATTGGCCCTATACTAATTTGAAAACTCTTAGAGGCGCTGAGCCGACAGTAAAAAGAAGAAACTATAGATCAAATCGAGTTATGTGGTTTCACTGAGTCACTGAGAAAATCAACAACTGATATCTGCTTGAGTACACAGATATTCTTGGAGCTTAACCTGTAAGTAGAGATAATGGTTAGAGAAGGTGATTTATCGCGAGAATGTTTTCTGCCAGAGTATTCTGCAAATAAGTGTATCGCCTGCGTCATATATTGTTTGCAGACGGTTATGTGCCACGGTGTAGCTGTTTACTGACGAATCACAGACGTTCAGTAGTAGTGCACCGGAGTTGTCACTGGCCCAGTAAAATGTGGAACCGCCTGTAACTAAATGAAAGCGTCATAAATGAATACGTTGCATTGAAGCCTAGCAAGCAGTTAACTTTTCCCGCGATAAATCACCTTCTCTAATGATGGTTTATTGCGGCAAAACTTGATTGTTTGCTCGATTTCAACGTACGTTCAGCTTATCAAAGATCACTGGTCTTCGCTTGTACGTGGAGCTGTTGCCCTATTTGACTGAGCCAATAAGAATACCGCTATTGTTATATTCGATGTCTGACATTGTTCCATACGTATATCTCGCAATCATACATGTCGCAAGAAGCTATAGCGTTTTTAAGGTTATGTTGACACAAAGAATGTTCGCGATACACCATCATCTCTACCTATAGGCAGATACATGCAAAATTCGCGTTATTTTCTGACAGCTGACTAGACTCCAAGTGACTATAGGCTCGTTCGACGTCTCCAGCTGGCCGATATTGTCGTGACTTGCCGCGGAGAATGCTTACACGGTGGAGAGGCCAATCTCCGTAAACACGTAACACAAGTAAATGACAACACATAAAAGTTCGTGGCCAATTGAATTGCATATTACGCTCTTTTATGTATAGGGAAGTGAAGTTTAGTTTGCATGTCTCTACCTACAGGTAGAGTCAGAAAAATTTCGCGAAATCAGTGACCATCAGGCAAGAGTCCATTGCACTAAGCATACTCAAGCCACGTCTTTTCCACTCAAACATGCAGTTCATTGAATTCGCGAAAATTTCGTGCCTCTACCTATAGGTCATTAAACTAACGCATCTTTAGGTATCTAGCACAGGCACGGCTCCTCATGTTTTTCCCGTAAAGGCTTCAGAGGAAACTGTAATTGAAATACTGTATCTTGAGTCTAGATCCATGATTGGTCGCTTTTTACTGCTACACGTTTCAAGTGCCTGCACTCAAATGAAGCCTATTCGCTGCCGTAGTAACGTAATTCTGAATGATCAAGTAAATTATGAAACGTTTTTCTACATCAATGAATAGAGACGGGAAAAATTCGCTGGTTCACTGAGCTGTAGGCTAGCCTCCAAGAATATAAGCGATCTCGAAGAGATTGCAGGTGTTTATTAGCTGCTCGCCTACATAGCGCCTTAGCGGCTGTTCGACCTCACGGACGTGGAGTTTTCCCCACAAAAGCGGGATTGGGTTAACCCCTGTTGTGGAGGAGGTTGTCTCTCGCTCTCTGTTGTCCTCTCGGCTCGGTCTCGCGAATCCTTCAATTTCTCACAACACTGGCTGCATATTTGCTCAGGACACATATTACCTGAACAAGAGTTCCTCAAAATGTTCAGTTGTTACAAGGTACAAACAGTCACGGGATCGAAAGCTAAAGGATAGATCTGCTAAGATTAGATGGTTTTAAGTAAAAATAATAAATAAAGCGGCATTACACAAGCCGGAAAAGGCACTAATTTGGAATGTTAAGGCCCTATTTTCTAATAACAAAAGCAACTGATATAACTGAAACCATTTACCCTTAGTGAGAGGTACCTTAATATACTTTATATGTCAAACACACAATCTCACGACTAATATTTTCTGGGAAAAAAACTATTTTCTTGAACAACTTTCGTGGCAGGTAGGCGGGCTCATTAAACTAGCGAAATTCAATTTCCCCATTAAGGGATGTTCCACCGTGTAGGCCGTTCAAGACACACCTATCATTTTTACAGACCGCCTCATGAACTTATGCTCATGAGACAAAATCAGTTTTGGATTTGTTCTTATACGTATTTCAAGTTTAAGCAATTGACATGTGGAGCGTTACACTTTCTGAAGTGACAACATGGTTGGTCAGTTCTGAAAGTTAATATGGGACAGAAAATAGGATAATTCCTATTCGTAGACCTGTAATGAAGTCGTCCGTAGTCGTACCACAAATTCCGCCGTGCCTGTCATACAGCTTGGTATGGCAGGCCTTGCACAAACTAATGCAATATGTAGTACCGTGTGATTTCAGCTTTATTTTAAGATTTTTAAGTACGGTTAAGCTCGCTGCACATGACGCAAAATCCATTTCGTTCGAAATCTTGTACGTAAAATTTAATGCAAGAATGTTACACAAATCTCGTTCAAAACGAATTCACAAATATCGACAGTACATTTATCTTTCACACTTATAGAATTATTTGATATCGTTGTTAGATATAAATAGCATGATTAGAGACGGGAAAGTTTCGCTAATTCATTTAACGACAAGACAGAATCTAAAGCTTGTTCACAACGTGTTGCTTTGCGATTGGGTTATCTGGTACAATTCGGTGACCATAAAAATAAATCAACAACAAAACGAGAACACAATCATAGACAGCCCAGATCAAAGTCTGATTGAGACAGCATCCGAAAATAAAAAGGAAGTGACTCAAAAATAAATAAAACCGTGCCTTAAGGACTTTGAACCCCCAACATATTAATGTCTCTAGCCATGATAGCAGAAAATAAAATATGCTTCATCTTTACTTCAAACTCGCAGATAAATAATTCCAAAAATTATAATTTTTTATTTCGAAAATGTTTTAATGTATTGTACAAGCCGGAGTGCTTAATTTAAAACAATGTTTACTTTTTTTTAAATATATCTTCGCACACTGCTGGTAGTTTTATTTATTCTTGTATGATTATGTAAGATGACCCGCATAATTGAATCACTAGTTCCATTCAAATTGCGTCTCTTTTCGGGAAAAATCTTGTTCAAGAATTTCTCGTGCAAGGCTGCCCGGGCATTCATGAAATTGCAGAACCACCAGTCAATATTTTGGGGAAGCAATACTCACATTTAGAAGAAATAAATGTTTTGTGAACTAAGGCTTGAAAACGTACCGTTACTACACTAGAGGCATCGTGACTTAACAGTAGGCCTACATGGCGCGTGGGTTGAATCGTATTACTGGAAAATGCTACATCTGACAATACCTACCGTCCAAGTAGGCTAAATACAACTCGTCTGACCAATACGAGCTGCAATGGCATTCCGTAGTAATACGATCTAACCTGCACACTATGCACTATAACATCATGTAATGCACTGAGAAAAAAATTTTGTTGGTGCAAACAAAATTTGTTTGAATTAACCAAATCATTTGTTTATAGAGGGGCAACGATATATTTGTTTGCTCGTACCGAATTATTTTGTTCCCTCGATTTGTTTGAGGCAAATAGCTGAATTTTGTTAGCAGTACCAAATATTTAGTTGGTAATAAAAATATTTCGTTTGACATATTAAATGCGCATACAATATTTTAAGAACTAAAAATTTATATTTTACTAACTTAAAAAATTTCTAAATTTTTAAGACTTAAAAAAAAAAGTATGTCCAGACCGGGATTTGATCCATCATCTTATCACTTGCCCTTTTCTGCTCATGACTTAACCAACTTTTTTTTTCCTTTTTCTTTTTTTCACTTTTTCTTTTATTGTATTAATGAAACACGCCTATACACACATTATGATACACACAATAGAATACACATAATATAATACATACATGAGAATACATACTATATAATACACACATTATTACAGTCACATCATGTACGTCCATGACCCATATTAGTGTGACACAACGAATGCAATCGTCTGCCAACACGCCGTGAGATGGGTTGTACAACCCTAGAACCCAAACAAATATACACCATAGTGTCGTTCTAATATGTTACGCTGTAGGAAGTCCCATCGTCCTGTGCGAAGTATTTGAATATAGTCACTAAGTGTCACTGGGGAGTCCTGGACACCTGTGATAAGAATAGTGTGAGCGAGGAACCAAACAGCCGCCCGTTGTCGAATCCTTGGGAAGAGCTTAAATCGAAGATCTGCGATATATTTGTCATTAAGGTCTATTACTGGAAGACACATAATATTAGCGATTCTTGTTTTAGTCCACCTCCAGGTGTGTTGTGTTGCCGAACAGGAAATTACCCAATGTAGTGCCGTGTCTATGCGTCCACACCACGGATAGTCAGCAGTTCTGGTGAGCCCTATCTTCTTTCTTTTGTACGCCGTTTGTATAATATCAGTATGATACATAAAAAGCGCAATCCGTAAGCACGTTAGTGTGTTCGTATCAGACAGTTCCACGCAGAATTGGACGACATTGACCGTGGAATGAAAAATACGCATCGGGACATGTCTGCACTCCTCTTTACGGAGCGTCATGTATAAAGTCTTCGTTGTCGCACACGTTCCTGTTTGCATGGTCGTTATGAATTCCATTGTTTTCTCACATACCTTCCGGTACTGTGCAGGAAGGATATGAAGGTGGTCGTATATATGACGATGAATGTTCTTTGAAGTCTCCTCGCCGTGTAGAAAAGTGTCAATATCATTCGCCGCGAACATCGCTGTAGTTTTAGACTTAATGTCTATCAGCCCCAAACCACCAGCACTCGTCGGGAGATGCAGTTGTGTCCGTGCCACTTTCAAAAATTGAGATTTCCAGATAAACCAGTCTGTGTACTTTATAATCTGCGCCAGTTAAGAGGGCGGTAGTGGGAGAAAGTGTGCAGTATACCACAATTGAGAAAGGACGAACACATTGATAGTATAGCTCGGATAACTCCTTATGAAAGGTTATACCTAATATCTTCAACTGTTCGACATCTCTGAAAATGTGGCGAAGTAGTGGTGAGCCCGCAGTAGTGACATTATTCAGGGCGAAAAAAGCACTTTTTTGATTATTCACCTGTATGTTAGAGACTGCTTGGTATTGCACGACGCACTGAGTGATCACATCGACGTCCTGTTGCGACCGTACGATGCAAGTGACGTCATCGGCGTAAGCCGTAAAATGTACCAAACCTCACCCTATAGGAGACGTTTCCATGCGCTCATGCAAGAGACGTAGAAAAGGTTCTAAACCAATCGTGAACAAAATCATGGATAAGGGACATCCCTGCCGGACTGATCTCCGAATGGGAATGGGTGGCGTTAGGTGCCCATTGTTCTGTATCCGTGAGGAAATATCTCTGAATGTCATCCGCACCCAGTCTATCACCTCGTGTGGAAAGGCGAACGTACGCAGTACTGCCAGAATGAAATCGTGATGCAGTCTGTCGAATGCTTTATGAAAGTCTAGATGGAGAAATGCGCCAGTATTTTTGTCAATCTTGGCTTATAGATATACATTTCGCAGTGCAGTGACACTGTTGAGTATTGTCCGCCCAGGGATCGAGCAGGTTTGCCCCGCACATATGAAATGCCCTAGGACCTGTCGGATACGTTTAGCAATCACCCTCATTATTAGCTTATAGTCAGTGTTCAATAGCGTTATCGGCCGGTAATCTTCAACGGTCTGCCGTGTGTGTGTTTTCGGCACCAGGACTATGACACCCTCACGTTGTGATTTGGCGAGTGATTTAGTGCGAAGAACGTCCCGTATCATGTCTCCAACAGCCGGTCCTATTATGTCCCAGTAATGTGAGTAAAACTCGTATGGGAGTCCATCCGCGCCAGGAGATTTATCGTGAGGTAGCCGTTTAATGACGTCTAAGATTTCCGCATCCATCACTGGAGCGACCAACCCGCCAGCGCCCTCCTGATCAATCCGTTCTGTGCAGTGTGACAATACTTCCGTAAGCGCCCCAGCCCGTATGTCTTCTGGTTAAATAACCGTGAGTAGTATTCTGTGCATGTCCAAATGCACTACACCGTCTTGGTCACTGAGTTTGGTGATGGCTAATTGGCCATGATGGTGCTTTTGCTTGCACGCCATGTATAGGCTCAGGGTTTCTCCCGTTGTGATGGATACGTCTTTAAGCAGAGCAGACTGAGCAGTAAGTTTTGCCACTGGCACGTCTAGTATCTTCTGTTTTACCGCTCGGATGCGGTCTAGAGTGACCGGATCGTCTGCAGCTGACTGTTGCCACTCGTATAAAATAGTCTCGTAGAAATAAAACGTTTGGCCACGTTGTGCTGCTATTTGCCGCGAGTGTGTCATAAAAAATGTCCGTATTTTATGTTTGACATATTGGTCCCACCAGGTGATCGTAGTCGGATACTGACGTCAGCGCTCTATCCACACGTTCCATTCAAGTTGAAATTCCTCTTTAATGTATGCATGACATAATAACTGAGTATTCATTTTCCAGTACCCGCGTCCCCGCCTCCATACAGATGTAAATTCCCTGTGCGTGATCTTGACCATATGATGATCACTGATAGCAATGGGGAGGACGGTATATGACGTAATGTCAGTCTTGTGTTCAGTATAAACATAAAATCTGTCCAGCCGTAATTTCGAGTTCGCTGTGACACGTGTGAAATGCGATTTCTGTCATGGAACAATATCTGTTACGTCCAGTAGTTTTATGTGACGTACAATCTCCAACAGCGGCGAATTTATCGGGTAAGACCCACATTCGTGATCGATTGGAGCTATGACGCAGTTAAAGTCACCACCGAGAATCAATCGGTTTCCACGCAGTGTAGAAAAGGGACGATGTTCGTAGTGTAAAAAATGTCTCGTTCGCGCTTCGCTTGCGCACCAGAGGGGGCGTAAACGTTTACTAGACGGACATCCTGTATGTCGCCAGCAATCACTCGACCAGAAGGGTGACGTAAGATATTGGACATTTCAAACCCAGCTCTCGTGACGAAAGCCGTACCGGAGGAATGGTCACCAATGTTCACGTATAAATTCACATTCCGGAAGAAAGGAATCGCTTCGGGAACAATTTCTTGCAAAAATAAAACATCTATCGCATTAAGGTACATGACACGTAAGATTTCTTCAATTTTGACGTTTATCGAGACTCTACACATGTTCAGGGTAGCCAAGGTGTGGACTGTAATCATTGCTTTTTGCGTTTACCTTTGCCGCCGCTCAGGTCTTTAACAGATGTCGCTCGTCGGGTTACATCAAGAGCTTCCAGGCGGCTCGAGTGAGAACTCCATGGTCGGCTGTCACTCGCTTTAACTTTCAAACTGTCCTGCCTGTGACCACCTTTAAGCGTATCTGTCATGTCCGTGTTACGCTTACCTTTAGTAGGCGAAGCCGTGGTCATCTGGATGTCCTGTGAGACGCCGGCCACCGCCAAGGGTGGCCCATGCGGCTCAAGTGACATTGCCCCGTGAGTCGCCTGCGCCTCATGGGACACACGAATGTGCGGCTTTCTTTGTTGACGGTGCCTCTTAGCCTAGGCCATCCCGGCGCCCAGCCCCCATGGGCGAGGGGAGAGATCACGCTCTGCCACGCAGTGTACTTCAGCTAACAGTCTGTTGGAACCGCGCGAACCCTTTCGCGGAACGCAGAACTGCGCCTCCATACACCTACCAAAGGAAGACAGAAGCTAGCGAGAGAGCCAAGGGCCACCCATCCCCGGATCTCGCCCACTTACCTGTCCCCCGACTGAGACCCTCAGCTCAGCCTCCTCTTGGTTTGAGTCGGGGCCCATCTTACCCCTAACAGACTCACCGGGCCTGCTCCCGGTCACTTTCGCAGACTACTCGTCGGCCTTTCTCGGGGGAGGGTCCCCTCCAGGCCTGCCCAGCATATAGGCAACCACTACCACTACGAATCCAACCCATGACCAGTCAAGCAAGAAAACCATGCAGTGGGACTAACCTGGTCGCCCGTAGTACTTCCTAATTTCCATGGCATTCGTGGGTTTTCCAGCCTGACCGTCTGGTACTAGAGGATTCCACAGGGTACTCCTTATTACCTGGAGAACCCACCGGGGGGACTCCCTTACAACCCGTAGGTCCGGGCGTGAGACCTGTTTCCCAGACTGCATCAGGTTTGTCCATTACCATTACCCTTAGCCTT